>VDFB02343321.1:0-10665 GCA_007258455.2 Sequoia sempervirens | reverse complement strand
TCATTATTGACCTGATTTATGATCAATTGAGAGTTTCCATACACCTTGAGAGTTATGATGTTCCATTGCACTGCTATTCGGAGACCTATAGTCAAAGCCTCGTATTCTACTATGTTGTTGGTGCAAGAGAATGCTAATTTGTATGACTTTGGTATGCAATCCCCTTGTGGGGTGATGAAGAAGACACCAGCTCCTGATCCATGTTGTGTGTATGAACCATCGAAGTACAGTTTCCAATGATCAGCTATGTTGAGGTTAAAGATGGACTCGTCTGAAAATTTTGAGACAAGAGGGCTCTCAACGTGAATAGGTGCTTCTGCTAGTTGATCTGTGACGACCTGCCCCTTGATTGCTTTCCTCTCCGCATACTCGATGTCATACTCTGACAGTATCATTACCCATTTTTCCATTCTGCCCGTGAGCATTGCCTTGGATAAGAGATACTTGAGGGGATCAATTTTTGCGATGAGTTTTATCTTGTGTGCCAGCATGTAATGTCTAAATTTTTGGGATGCGAACACTACTGCGAGACATACTTTCTCGATGAAAGAGTAGTTTAGATCATGACCAACCATTGCCCTGCTGATATATCTTTGTTCTTTTTTCATCATGCTAAGCCAAGAGAGCTCCAAGGGCTGCTGCTGTTGCTGAGACATATAGAATCAATGGTTTTCTCGGGATGGGTGGCATTAAAACTGGTGGTGTCAGTAGATATTCCTTTATGTTGTTGAATGCCTCTTCACATTTTGTATCCCGTTTGTATGCTACCCCCTTGTGGAGTAGGTGAGAATATGGGTTCTGCTTATTTTCCAGTTGTGCTATGAACCTTCTAATGGATTGGAGCCTACCTTGGAGACCTCTTAGTTGTTTCATTGTCTTTGGTGCTTCCATCTCAAGGATTTCTTTTACTTTTGTAGGATCCACCTCGATACCCCTCATGGAGACTATGTATCCTAGTAATTTGCTTGATTGTACGCCAAAGACACACTTCTTGGGATTTAGTCTGACTTTGTATTCCTCTAATTTGTCAACGATAGCACTTAGGGTTGCTATATGATCTTTTCTCTTTCTTGACTTAGCTAGGATGTCGTCAACGTAGTCTTCGACTGCTTTGTGAATCATGTCATGGAAGATCAATGTCATGGCCCTTTGATATGTTGGGTTCTCGGGTGCTCAGCACCATTCTGCACAGATCCCATGGACAAGCAAAATTTGTTCCATGTTGGTCTCTTTTGCTATCATAATCGGGTTGTATCCCCGTGAATCCGGCCCATTAGGCATGCGCATCTCATGCCTCTTGTCATATGTCCACTATCATACAATGTTAGGAAGCCGTAAGTCATCTTTGGACATGCCTTGTTCTAAACTTCTCAAGTTCAGAACGAATGGCTCCATCAGGGTTCGAAACAGGTACCAGGTTTGATACCCATTCTGAATAATCTATGGGTCAGATGAATCCTACGTCTAACAACTTTTTGAGCTCCATTTTTACCAGTAAGGTGATTTGAGGGTGCATTTTTTGAAGCTTTTGTCTAATAGGTTTTGCATCTAGATACACTGCTAAGTGATGGACCATAGTCTCCTGATCAGTATGTCGATAACTCATAAGCCACGGCTCCTAGGAATACGAGTTCTTGCTTCCTCGACAATAATGATTCCAGATAGAATGATATGGGCCTCCTCAGTTCCTATGGTTCACTGTGATTGCATTTTTGGCCAAAGTCGTTGATTTTTCCCCGATGGATAGCCCTAGCGAAGATTGAATCCATCCTCTGTGCGCTCCCAGAGGCAGTTTTCACTATTGGATACGCCTCTTCTTTTTAATATTATCAAGAGTGCCACAATGTGGTTTTCACTCAAGGACTTGGTTATGATTCTTAGTTTCTCACTTTTGTGATTGAAGGATTCAATCGTTTCCCCGTAATAAGCCTGTGTGTCTAATTCCATTATAAACCCTGCCTTATGATCCCCATCCAGAATGTTATCCCTCAATCCCATGAATTCTGAGAGTGCCTCATCATTTTCGAATGTATCGAGAACTGGTGGTCCTTGTTGGTCATAGTCGATCAATTGAGGGTACACTAAACGGATCTCGTGATTTTGATGATCAGATTCGAAGGAAAGGGTACTAATCATACACAAAGTGGTATCTTCGAATAACCTAGGGAGATTGGATATGATATCTTCATCATCGCTACTAATATAGGGCTCAGTTATTAAGTTATGTGTGTTGCTACCTATGACTATTGGTGAGTGTACTTGTACTAGCACTGGCTAAGGAGAGGCATTGGCAGCTCTAACCGGAGGACTTCGGCCACGTATGGTTATTCTCGGAGGGGTACATCCAAGACCAAGATTTGTTATGGGTCGCGTCTCTAGTATGATAGGTATTATAAGCCCATTGTCGTTTTGTCCCAATCATTGGTTTCTGTCATAACCCATTGCAAGCATCATTTGTAAACCTTTGCTTCTTTCATCCATTGGTAAATTATATGTTGGTCTTTCATCTTGGTATAGCATGTGAGATGTGTCTGCCTCAATGTCCTCTTGGCCAAGATCTCCCCAGCTTGTGAATTCAGGATAGTCTTCAGGAGACGTTTGAGATGTGGAAGCTTGATTTTGTTGTGGGTGTCCTTATGATCTAGGAGATTGTGGTAACTCTCCTATCACAAAAGCATTATTAGGGAGCCTATAGCTTCCACAACCGTCTTCTTGAATGATGAGCTTAATATTAGAGATGGTAGGAATGGTGGGAATGGCAGGTGTCTCTATCGCAGAAGTGGATGTGAGAGTGGTGGGGTCGATGTATGACGTGGATGGGCCCTCATCATTCTTTGGTACTTGGGGGATTTTGTAATTCTTGGCCTCAAGATTTTTTCAATATGAAAACGGTTCGGGATCTCCATGGGCGGTAACCTCTTGTCCATTATGTGTGAATTTCACACATTGGTGGAAGGTTGATGCTATGGCTTTCATTGCATGGATCCATGGGTGTCCCAAGAGGATGTTATATGGAAAATCGAGGTCCAAGACCTGACAGGTAGTTTCCATGAGCGTCGGCCCTACTTGAATAGGGAGTTTGATTGTGCCCTGAGACAATCTTTCTTGGTCGTTGTATGCTCTTATTGTGATGCCTTTACCTTTTTCAATGGAATATTTTGCTATTTTTAGTTGCTTGATAAGGCTGAGAGAACAGATGTTCAAACCTGCACCTCCATCCACCAAAACCCTTTTGATTTTTCTCTTGTTCACAATGACCTCCAAGTGAAGTGCGCGATTGTGAGATGGTTGGGCGGGAAAATCTTGGTCAGAAAACGTAAGGAGATTAGGTGTTATGATGTTTCCGACCATAGCTTGGAATTGTTTCGCATCAAGATCTGTGGGGATGATGGATGAGGCTAATGCTTGCTCAAGGATCTTCTTATGTGCTGATGAGATTTTTAACAACTCCATAATGGAGATGTGTGCTAGTGTTCTCTTGAGCTAATCTACTACACTGTAACCATTAGGAGCGGATCTAGATGAAGGAGCTTTGGTTGGCTGGGATGATCCTGCAATGGTGACTTTGCTGCCTCTTGTGGTGACTCCACAATATTTGGCATGCACGCCCTTGATGGTGATGACCATGTAGTCTTCATTTAGGGAAGCGACAACTATTTCATATACATGATTTACACTGTCTTGTCCTTTATCTTTGTTGTTGTTATTCCCCTTGTTTCCATGATTCGGCATCGGATTCGTGTAGATTTTAAGGTCCTGGTTGCCTATAGGTTGTTCCACATTTATGATTCTTTTGTCAATGAGATCTTGAATGATATTTTTAAGTCTCATTCAATTGTTTGTGGTGTGACCTTTAATCTTATGAAATTCACAGAGTTGATTTTCATTGTACCAAGGGGGTTTGACGTCAGGTTCTTGGTAATTTTCAAATGTAGGTGCTTTGATGAGTTTTTCTAGTGCCAAAATGTGAACCTAAATCCTAATACCTGCAAAACACAAGAAATTAACACATTAATAAGATCAAATGCAAGTTAGAATAGAGGTTCCCCATAAAATCCATTTAACCATATTCAAAATAGAAATAAGACAAGAACTCAATGAAAGAAGATGAAAATAAGCTAAGTCCTATTGAGAATATGCAAACTCTTGATCTTATGGGGGAGTTGGTGCCAATTTGATGTGAAAATTGGCCCTTTCCCAATTCCTTTGCAAGCTTTGATGATGAATGGTGATGGTGATCCACTTTGTTGATGCTTGATGTATGCTCCAAGATGAAAACCTGCATAAAACCTAACTATTCTTGGATGGAATTGATAATAAATTGCTATGGATTTGAGTAGAGTAAGTTTACTCAAATTGTGGATGAATAAAATGAAGGATGAGCTCTTCATTTATAGAATGCTAAGATGGATGAATGTTCAAAATAGAGCAATGTGGGATTAATTTTCATCCAATGGCATGATGCCACTTGTCAACATGTGAATGGAGGAAGCTTGAACACATTTTGATCAATTTGAAATTTGAATTTGATGAGATGACATGTGAGAGGGAAGGGAATATAATAAATGTCACTTGGCTCAAGGCAAAGGACATGTAATATAAAATTATTGCTTTGTTGAAAGGGACAAATCATTTTGGGGGGAGATTTCAAATTTGAGGAATATTCCATCTTGGATGCCTTTTTGAATGAAAATAGATGATTTATAATCAATTAAATTGATTTTCATGTGCAAGTTGCAAAATCTAGAGGATTTGAGTGAATAGGATTAAATTAATTAGGATTTGATTAATTTAAAGGAGATTAGCTGATTTTGACTTTTGACTTAGATTTTTGGATTAATTTAAATCAAAAAGAGATGAATAATGATTTAGATTTAATTAAATAAATATTTTTATTTATTTAATCAAGTATGGATGATGTTATGATATACAAAGATTGATTAATTAAATAGAAGCCTGATTTCTAGATTTAATTAAATAAACGTATTTAATTAAAATAGATTATGAAAATGAATTAAATAAAATTGATTTATTTAATTAAGAAGAGATGATTAATCAAATTAGATAAACATTATTTATTTAATTAAGGATGAATAGTGATGATAAGTCAATATATCTCGGATGAAACAATGTTAGTTAATCAGATCAAGTGCACAATGTCAATCAGTATATTTTGCATGTCTATAGATATGTGTTTGAATTCGTTTATACATTGATACATTTTTCACACACACATAAAAATGGCTTTCAAATTATGTAAATTCAACCCACATTTTAACATTATCTCCAAGTTTTTTCGGATGTGTTTCATGTTTAGAGTTCACTTTCTAAAAAAAAAAATTTGTATTTTAGCATTCATGATTTCAGTGCATGACGAGGTTTTGACTTCTTTCTTTTAAGGTGGATTTTCAGTTTATAGTAATTATTGTTCCAGCAATATAGTAACCATTTGAAGAAAATCTATTTAGCACATTTGATAATCATGATGATATAGGGTTTCTTCCCTATGAGACATATACCTTCAAGCATAGCATATACTCACATCACATATACCTTTCTGCTCCTGCCAAGACATATAATTCTTCTCGCTAGTAGCTGATATGGCTCCTTCAAGCATGCCAAGATATACCTTCCGCTCACGCATCTACCTTCCTCGGCTCCGTGCATATACCTTTTCCAAGTCTTGATAATTCCTTCTCATTACTGCAAGATATGGTTTGTAACTTCAAATACAGACTTTCTAGTCCGATTCGCCGTAATTATCTTTATCTAGATTATAATGAAACAATCCTTTGGTGATAGTCATACATTTGATAAAATGAAGCAATCTAGGATAGTCACCACATAATGATCTTAAAAATTAAAATAGAATAACTTGTTTCAGGGTTAAATATCTTCTGTAATTTAGATTAGAACATTGTGGATTTGGGTCTTAAACACACGATTGCTTCTATCTTATGGCAATAGGGTCTATGCTCTCCCCTTAACTAGGTGTGACTGCAAAAATAATTTACTTTCTCTTTCAATTTTATGAATCTTTGTTGCTTCCAATTACATCCTTTAGAGAGCCCCAGAGGGAAAATACACCACGAGAACGTTCAAGTGGTTCGGCCAGTAAAGCCAAAGCATTCCACCCCACTATAAAATTTAAATTTTTTTTGGGGAAACCCTCTTTTACCGGTAGTGTGCAAGATAACCATCCCCAAAGCCTTTGTTCTAAAGGTTGGGAGGTCTCCTGAGGGAGTTTATTATTGCCGCACCGAACGGAAATCCTTACTATGAACCTAGTGTAGTGGCCAGCCGAAGTCAGTTTCCAAACATTCTAATAATCATAGTGCAAGGGGAGGGAAGAATTTGCCCCCAAGACACTCACCATATAATTGCCAAGGACTGTTTGCTTAGGGGATCCGGTATCCACTTCTGTAACTCTGAGTACACGCCTGGAAAAGACAAAAACACGGGCGCCCCTTCGGGGGTGACATGACTATGTGAGTCGACGTAGTTCTAAGATGTGGGTTGTTGATTACTAGGATGACCTACTTGAGCATTAAGAGTGAGTCTGTTTGAATTGTCTTTCATCTACAAAAACCTGTGAAAACACTTGTTGAAATTTTTTTTTGATCATACACTTGGTGTTAGTATAGGGTTTTAAAAACAACTATTTTTCAAGAATGTTTGTTGTGACTTCCATCACATTAAATCAGATAAAAGATCATCCGAAATGAACATGAAAAATAACCACTGAAATCTTTCTTTCCTTTCTGGCATTCTGATATTCTTCCCCCCATGCTTAGAGATTAGAAATCAACAAAATTTTCCAAGAAATCAGTTTCCAATAGGATCAAGAAAACCAAGAAACCATTAGGATATAAGAAAACACTACAAAAGAGAAAATTCTTGTACAAAAGTCGACATGTCTTGCTTCATTACTGAGGATTTCTTCATAGATACCAAGACTTTGTCAGAGGATTCACTGATGAGTATGTTGTAGATCCCTTAGATTCTCAAGCTTATTATCAGAGATTAGCTCTATCACAACGGCATAATCATAACCAACCTCTTGAATTTAACAACATACCACAACCTTCTATAGAATATCCTTCACATCCCACTCAAATCCTTCAGTGATTTTGAAATCTTTCTTCAAAAAAAAAGATCAAAATTTTAAGAGTGCATCTCTCAAACAAATTTCTAATTATTGATTCAACTTCCCCAACAGGATTCTGACATCCTTCATCATTGGGAGCCACAATAAAAAATTAGGAGCATCTTGGATCATATCATAAGATTCCACATCTTATCAGATCAAGATATCACCATCATCGCACTTGTCAAAAACCAGGATATAAGTTTAGAAGAATTCTTCAAAATCATATGCCTATCTTCATAAGATCTCAATTCAATAAATTGAAGGACGAAATCCAACAAGAAGGTCATACCCAAAACATTCAAGAGGAAGGTGAAAGCAGTAATCCTCTTTACATTATGAGTCGTAATCCACTTTTTGACAAAGATATGGATAACAAAGAAGAAAATCCTTTCCACCAATACAAAGACACGAACAAAACACATATAGATAGTGATGAGAAAAAAGATGAGGAACGTCTTAGAGAGGCTGAGCAAGATCCAAAATTTCACAAAGCCATAGAAAAGATCTTGCAGCGAGATAACGAAAAATATTTCTGCTATCTAGTCGAACAAGGAGCTAAATTGCCTAATTACTTTAATACTGAGAATTTGAAAAAAAAACCTGAAGAGACCCCCCTATCTGATCTCAGTGCTTTGACTCAACAAATCAAGGCACTTCAAGGAAAAATTAAAGAGTTACAAGGGGGAACAACCACAAAGAAATATACTCTGGAGGACATTTGTCCTTATCCTTTCGATCGAAGTCTTAACATGATTCCTTTTCCCAAACATTGTGAAATGCCAAAATTTGATCGCTATAATGGGAAGTCGGATCCAATCGATCATGTTAGAGACTTCTGAAACATGACATTGGAATTCACTCACGAAGACACTTACTTGATGCAATTGTTTCCTAGGAGTCTTGGAGTTCACTCTATGGAATGGCTATCAAAGATTACACCTATCGTCAAGACATTTGAAGAATTAATCAACCTATTCATATCACAATATACTTACAACATCCAGCACTAGATCACCATGATAGATCTCTGCAAAGTTGCACAAAAACCTGGTGAATCTTTCATTACTTTTCTTCAAAGATGGAGAAGAATGTTTTCCAGATATCCACGTCCTGTTCCTGAAAAGGAAAAGATGATCACCTTCATTAACAGTTTGAATTCAGAAATGAGCTATCATTTAAATTTACATTTTCCTACCTCTTTTGAGAAACTAATCGAAGATTCTATAACCATTGAAGGTGCATTGGTCAAAAGAGGAACAATAAAACTTGACAAAGACAATCCTAGCTCATCCAACCATCACAATAATCAGGACAAGTCTAAATTTTGGACTTGCAACAAAAATGTGGTGAATGACGGTGTTGTTGATGCAAATCATGTCTCGACCAAGCCATTTGTCCTTAGTACTCCAAGTACTTGCAACAACAATTTCAACTCAATTGCAAATCACAGAAACAATCCTCCCCCTCCAAGGAACAATATAAATCAACACTCTACTCCCAATCAAGGGACTACCAACAATCCAGGCTATCGAGGAACCAATAATAATCGTAACTCCTTAGGAAACACCTTGAATACAAATCCACAAAGATTTTCATTTTTTTCAAATAGAAGAACTTTCACTCCATTGGGCCAATTTGTAGAATCTACATTCAAAGAGTTGATGGCCAAAAATGTCATTACTTTACCACCTCAACGAAACTATGAACCTAGTGTAAAGAATACATCATGGAATGAGGCGTACTATTGTGATTATCATCGATGTAAAGGTCATCACACAAATAACTGTCAAGCCTTGAAGAATACCATTCAAGACTTAATCGACAATGACATCATTACAATAGAAGGACATCAAAAATCCAACGCTGACCACCAAGCATTTCACAACCCTTTTCCCAACCATCAAAAGGGTGAGTCTTCTGAAAAAAAATGTGAATCATATCAATGATGATCATATAATCAACCATCTCTACATAGACGACGAGAGGGTAAATGTCATTAAAGTCAACAATAAGATGGAATATAGAGAAGTCAATGCAACAACAAGGGTGCAAGCTAAAGTTGTCTTAAAGGGATCCTCTTCAAAATCGACTGAACCTCCACCTCAACATCAATATGATTTGGTCAACCAACTTCGGAAAACCCCCGCTCAAATTTCTATCTTGGAACTATTGAAGATTTCCCCAGCCCATAAGGAAATTCTCGAAAAGGTCCTCTTTGAAACAAATGTATCCACTGATTTGGATGTGAACCAATTTCAAGCCATGGTAGGACACTTGTCCTCACCCACTTGCCTCTCATTCTCTGAAAAGGATGATGTTTCCATAACTCATCCCCACAATTCATCATTGTACTTAGAAGTCATGATTCACAAGTTTCGTGTCAGACGAGTTCTAATAGATGGAGATGTTGGTTTGAACATTTGTACCATGAAGTTGGTTAAGGCTTTAGGATTTTCTAAGGACTCCATTGATTTCAGAAGAAAGATTACCATTAAAGCTTATGATGATGAAGAAAGAGCATCTAAGGGTTTAATTATGCTACCAATCAGAGTGGGCCCTGTTATAAAGAATACTTTCTGTCAAGTATTGGACTGTGATCTTGCATACAACATCTTGTTGGGTCATCCTTGGATCCACCAAATGCAAGCTGTCCCATCAACTTATCATCAATGTCTTAAGTTTCCTTATGATGGACAGGAAATCATGATACCCGCTGACAATTCCAATATTCAAACTTGTGCCAACATAAAAGCCAGTCAAGACACTTTGGTTCCTAATAATCGAGAAGCTCATGCCAGTACTTCTCTAAAGATTGACACACAAATCAGTCAATTAACCAATAGTTTTGACAAGAAATTGAAATTCAAGGACCATGGGGTTGGAGAGTACTCTCTTTGTCTTGCCAATTTACCTATATCACCTCGATCACATGGACAACCGTCTATCATGGAACATGAAATATTAGGTAGTAGACCAACATCAAAGTAATCACTAACAGAGCTAATCACAAAGTTTAAATGACAATTCATCAAAAGAAAATTTTCCCATGGAAGATCTTTGAGGATACGAATTCTAAACCGGCTCTATAAAGATGAAGATGAAGCGGTTTTAATGTCAAATTACCCAATAAAAAATATGGAAAGGGTATTCAATCATGCAAAAAAGATAGCTATGACAGTTATCCACTGAAAAGGAAAGAAGGAGTAGTTGAACCTATTCACCTTCGCAGACTCTCTGCAAAAGAGAAAATTGGATTGGGCTATGATACTCACTCCAAAGAAAGCACATCCAAACAACTGCATGGTACTATCTTCACATTGCAAGAAGGCTCAAATTCATGAGAAGCATGTTTGACAATAGTTCAAAACTTCATGGATAACAATTCTGACACAGACTCTGCTGAATATGAATGGGACACCATTTACAATGATGAGTTCTGGAGGGACAAAGAGGTTGATGTAATACACCAGTACGCCCCAACTCTAATTGAAGGACAAGGTTTAGGGACCCAAACA
>VDFB02343320.1:0-19371 GCA_007258455.2 Sequoia sempervirens | reverse complement strand
TTTTAAATTTCTAATTGATAAATTTGTGACATCTACTTTATATTTCAAATGTTTTAAGGTTTTCAAAATTATAATGAAGTCAATTTTCAAACTCATGAATCTTTAAAACTTTTATATGGAATAAATTCATGAATGTTGGCTCCCAACTAAGTTGTATGGAAAAAGTTAGCAAAGTCAATTATGCTCCCATATAGCATAGTCAAGCTATTATACCTATTAGAAGAAAAGGAACAAAAACCTCATGTCAAACAATCATCAAATAAGTCTTCCAAAACCAATATAATAACTCAAGGCTCATTCCCATGAGAGAACAAAGCACAAAACCAAATGCATCTAAAAGCAAGGTGAGCAATACCTTTCAAATGATTTATTGCTAAGAGGACCAAGTGTGGGGAATGAGAATGCTCCTTCAGAATAACCAAGTTATCATGACTCACTCCAAGAACAATCTCCTCATTAGGTCCATGTTGAACTCACGCCCAACCTAGGTGTAGGCTCCTTGGTCTTCTTACACAAAAATTGTCAAGGAGTAACCATCTCAACACATGATATCCAAAAAGTAAGAGATATCCTAGCCCCACTGAAGTTTCCAAGTATCAAAGAGTACCTACAACCAATCAATCCATGCTAAAATTCAAATACAACACAACACTCTCATGAAGCTCCCAAGCAAATGACCAATTTACTCAATACCAATTTTGTTTTTTTGTGTATTTCCCACATGCAACTCCTCTCTGTGCTCTCCACCCTTTACCTTTGAACAAGCAGAGTGAAAAATTTCACAACACACAATGATTTGCAACCTGCGATTAATTTCTACAATTTCATTTATAAATAGTATCTTATCAAAAAATAATAGTTGTTATGACTTAGATCACAAATTTACTCACGTTCTACACCAGAAAGTGATGGCTTTTTGTGGAAGACACCACTGATGACTTTTATGGATAACAAAACTCCAACTCACAATGCTAACGAAATACTAACAAAACACAAGAAACACTTGTTGACGGTGATGTTTACTCCTTTTTTTCATCACCGAAACATTTCCTCCCGTTAGCCAATTCATCATTTTATCCCCAGTATTGGTGGGCCCCCCACCTACATTGTTCCATTCTTTTATGCATGTTTTAATGTGTTTTTCTATGTTATGATGCCATTGACATGCATTTTTGTAGGGAAAATAGTTTCATCCACAAAACACGATAGATTTTGAAACCTATAGTTTGTCATACCCAACACATAGTTGTTAAATGATGTTGTTGTTATTCAAAATGTAGACAAGACGTATGTATAGTTATGGATGCATTACAACATATAGGACCTTTGCAAACATGCTCTCTTTGTTAACCTGCACTCCATTTAACGGGTCAAGATTGGCAGTACACATTGTGTGTTTTAAGTTGATGTTGACAATGCCAATCCCTATGGTTATAATGTTGGTATATCCAAGAAAAGTTCCATCCTATTAGCCAATTTGACATTTGAACCCATAGCAGGCCCTATAATTGTATGTTATCATGCCTTTTTGTATGAGGTGATGCCTTTGCCATGCACTTTTGTAGGGTTAATACCCACGTCTATCAATAATATGTGTTAAATATTCATATGGCCCACAAAGAGTATGGGGTGAACATGAGTATTGCAAATTTGAAAAACCTTGAAAAGGAATTACAACCATTGTGTTTTTGAAACCCTGTCAAATGTAGGCTACAAAGCATGATAGGATTTGAAACTAGTAGTTTGTCATACCCAACACACAGTTGTCAAATGATGTTATTTGAAATTTAAACAAGACATACATATATTTATGGATGCATTATGACAATTAGGACCTTTCCAAACATGTGCTCTTTATTAACATGGACTTTACTTAATGGGGTAACCTTCATAGTACACACTGTGCAAAACACAATGTTTTAAGCTACTATTCATAATGATGCCAACCCATGTGGATATCATTAATCTATATACATGTCGACAATTAAAATAGCAACATCATTATTGCTAGTGCTGGGAAAATATAAAACACTTCTCATTGGACGAGGAGTGAAAACACAGTGTGTTTGGGAAACTTTCTTAAGTGCAGGTTACAAAAAATGCCATGTTTTAAAACTTGAAATGTTGTCAAATGTTGTTGTCATTTAAAAGGTAGAGAATGCATACCTATAGTTAAGGATGCATTATAATAAATAGGACCTTTCCAAAAATGCTTTTGTTGTTATCATACTCTTTATAGAAAGGGGCAACCTTCACAATATGCATTATTCAAAATAGTGTGTGTTTCAAGCTACAGTTCAAAGTGATGCCAACCTGTGTGCTTATCATCTACGTATATCTAGGTCTGCAATTCATTAAAAAAGCACTATTAATTATAATAATGAAAAAATAAAGTATACTTATCCCAGTTGAGGATACAAACCACAGTGTGTTTTGGAAACCTTGTCAAATGCACATTGCAAAATACAACAAATTTTGAAACTTGCAATTTATCATATGCAACTCGCAATTATCAAATGAAGTTGTCATTTCATATTTACAAAGATATATGTATGGACATGGATAATCTCTATAAAAAATTGCATGTGAAAGACATCATACCATAGAAAAAAGGCATGAGAAATATACATAAGGTGATAGAAAATAGTAGTTGTAGGGCCCACGAAGATGGTCCATGTGATGGTAGTCCTTAATAGTATGGGGCTAAACGTGTCACTATCATACTCCTCTCGTCTTATTTTACGTTTTAATGAAGCTTTCAAAATGATCAAAATGGCGTTCTCTTTGGATTTTCAAAATATAATATATAAAAGATGTTAGTGTATGCCACCACATCATATTTCCACCTTGAATTGAAATTCCTAGTGTGTGGGGCTAGGTGACGGTAGTTGGTAACGCCACGGGCTTAAATTTCCTTCCATCAATGTTATCTTGTCATGTCATGCCATCATATGGGGGAATGGGGCAGAATATTATCATGTCTAAGACATGTGTTTTGGTAGGGAGAATAACTTGTTCCCATATGTATAGTAATGGTTTTATTATAACAAATATGACCTTTCCAAACATGTTGTCTTTGTTAACATGCAATTAATATAATGGGGCAACCTTTAGAGTACATGTTGTGCAAAATACACTATGTGTTTAAAGTTGTAGTTGACAACAATGCCAACCACTTTGGTTATCATGCATGTATATTGAGGTCTACAATTCAAATAGGGAGAACATCATAATTGTTGGTACTAGGAAAATACAATACACTTCTCACCAGATGAGGGTTCAAAGCACCCTATGTTTTGGAAACCCTATCAAATGTTGGTTACAAAACATGAAATATTTTGAAATGTGCAATTTCTCATAACCACCACATAGTTGTGAAATGTTGTCATTTCAAATGTAGACAAGACATACCTATAGTTATCAAATGCAGATGGAGATATGTATAGCTATGAATGTATTAGAAGAAATAAAAGATGTGAAAACATGATGTATTTTTTAACATTCACTTAATGGCATATGGTATCCTTAACAATACACAATTGAGAGTGTTGATTTGAAGTAGCCTCAAAGGAATGTTTGGATTTGAAAACCATTATCCTTAGGCCAAATAGGTATGTGCACCCCAAGAAAATGGTACTTTCGATTATATGTTCAAGTAGGGCTGCAATTTTGTATTAATTGTATAGGTCTAGTGGTAAGTTGAAATACACAGCATGGTTTACAACATAGAAAAGCTTACATTAGGTTCCTAGTATGTGTTCCACAATTAGGCATAACCTAAATCACTCAATTACTGATTATTTATTTTATCAACGGATTCAAGCAACATTTTTTTGCATTAAGGTTGGTGGCACCAATGCAAGCACTTTTTTGGTCAATCAAGGTTATCACCAAGGTTTTTGTTGACTTATTAACCTATATTCTCGCTTAACCAATGCACACATGCACTACAACCAATGTGTCTTGTAATATTTTACATTTCTTCATTTGTTTATACAAGTAATGGTTCAGTTTATAATACCTTTGAACAATGGCTATGATACCAACATTCATCATTTAGGTGTTCATTGGGAGACATGGGTTTTAAACATGGGTTATTGATTATTGCAAATTATGGCCTTTGTGATATGCTTTTACTGATTCATGATACAAGTCCAAGTACATTGTCATTGATCCTTTGTTCTACTTAACCTGCAAAATTTTGTTTGTCATAATATTAGCCATGGTCTCTAATTTGTGTGTATGATGATGGTTGGTTATCTTGAGTCAATGCACATAATCGTAATGAACTAAGCATAGCAGACATCTTCCATTTGGATTGTTCAAGATTCTTAAACTTCTTGCTATAATGTTACCCTTGTATCTTTTTGGAGTTTTGAAGATTGTAATTATGCTAAAAATTTAAAATGATAAATCAATTATTAGTATAGAAAATTTGACATGTTTAGATATCATTTCATGTATCTGGAAATGATTGGTATAGAAAATTGTATGTGGAAATACGTAGTGTTTTTCAACATGTAATAATCTTTACTATGGACACAGCTATTCTCCCTACAAAAATGCATGTCAGAGGCATGATAACATAGAAAAAAGTATTTAAACATGTTTTTTTTGGCATACGGGGACAGGTAGCAACACTCGCTAATGACACATGCCTAAACATTCATTTGTTAGTCTTATTTCTTCATGATTCCATTATATGGGGGATGGAGCATTATGTTATCATGTCTAAGACATGCAATTTTATAGGGATATTAGATTCTGCCTAACGTAAATAGGTAGAGTATAAAAAACTATAATAACAAAGATGAAAGTTAGAATTATTCACTATCCTCAATACAAGAATGAGGACATGTTTATTACCTCTACATTTTATTGGACAATGGATCTCACCACTTCCAATTGTAGTGATTTTCCAACATTTTTTTATGGTAAATTTATGGACAACCATTTTATTTTACATGGAGAAATAATTGCATAATTATTTCTTTTTGTTAGGAATGAAGATGAATATAGTGGAGACTCTAGGGACCACAAATCAAAACCTTTCAGCTGAAATCTTTTGATAATTTTGGTGGATAATTGTCATATTGGATCATGGATGTAAATTGTATGTTATTTGTTTAGGAGAAAGGGTTGATGCATGTTCCAATAGTTATTCACTTCTTTCTCATCTTATCCCCCAAATAAATTTTGCATTTTAATGACTCAAAAACTTTAAAAAATCTAATAACATTTTGTAAAAGCATGAATACATGTTCACATGTCAATGTGTAGTTGACCAATGAATGTAATTAACTACACACACAATTGAATTTATAATATAAAACATTTTGCTCCAAAATACCCACTTTTACAAATTTTAAAAATCTTCTATGTTTACAATTACCTCCACTTGCATAGGGTACAAATCTCAATACATATTATATTCACACATCTATATGCACACTTGTTGGTTCTTAATTTTCTATAATGAGAAACTCCTATCCACTTTATGGGCTATCAAAAATTGGATACATAAAAGAGTTGTAAAATGGGAGTTACACATGTTGACCAACTTATGATGCATATTATGAAACATCATAAGGAATATTTTATTGGGGGATAATTTGGGTGCCACTTTTGGTTTTTTATCTCATAGGTTTCTAATTACTATTTCATGGTTTTTGGTTTTGTATCTCCTATATATTAGGTGTTTGAGACAGAGGTTGTGTGTAGAGTTTTGTAGATACTATTGACCTGTAATAATTCCTCCCCATCTGCATTTGGTGGTACTCTTATTAATTGTTTCTCTACAAGTGTATTGTAATCATGGTTTATTTAATAATGCATTGAGTTGCTTTAGATTGTTTGGTTTTTCTCTTGAAAGGGTTTTCCCCACATACACCTATGTTATGGTACTTTTAAAAAAAATGCGTTTCTACCTTCTATATTTTTTAAAAGATTTAAATTTAAAACACTCTCCCCATAATATAAGTGTAGGAAGTGTTTCCATGTACACTATTTCCTTTAATGGACAAGGAGGATCATCAACTAAATAAGAGACAAATAATTTCCTAATGAGACTAGATAGAGCTCTATCTAAAAGGGATTCCCTATAGGTGAAGTGAGATTGGGTGGTGGGGGAGAGAAAAATCCATAGAGATAGAAGCAACCTAAGAGTAGAGAGAGATAATCTAATGGGGTAGAGGGATGTGGTGATGATAGAGAGAGATAGTTTAATTTAGAGTGAGATGGCTTGGTGAGGGAGAGGGACTATCTAAGGGCCAAGCGAGATATCTTATAGTAGGCTCATAAGCCTTATAGATACAAATACATAAGGTTTATTTACAATCATGGAGATGAGAGGAGAGAGATCAAGTGAATGAATCAATAATACCCTAGATATTGGGTTAGGTGGTATAAACATATCTAGGATGTTGAGGAATAAAATGTGAGAATTACATGAGGCAGAGTACTATAGGTTACTAGATGATTATATAGTGCCTCTAGAGAAAAGGATATCATCATATATAGAGATATGATGAATTCAAGCGCTAGTAGACCACCAAGATCTAGAAGATTTGTCTCAATTTATATGTAGTCACCTCCTCCACCTAGAGTGTTAGAGCTAGATATAGGGTCATAAGGCCATAGTTCTAGTTAGAGCTAGCTAGGCTTGGGATCCATTTCTTATGTGTTGTGATGTATAATTTATGATTTTTATATTCATTTTTTTATGCACACATGTATTTTTATCCTCTACAAAGCTTCACGTACTCTATATAATTTTTGAGGATGTATATATAATGAGGAAATTATACCATGCTTGTGTATGTACATTGCATATGATGTGATGCATATGTATACTTATATTATGATGATGATTTATGAGATTATACATTTATTTTATGTGATGCATAATTGTATTTCTATGTAATATCTTACTTTATAAATGATGTCATGCAATGTGATGTCATGGATGCAATATATGTTACTATGTGATGGTTATGATATTTAATATTTTATACGTTAATGTGTATGCACATGCTCTGATTCTATATGATTATTCTTGTATTGGTAGCATAACTGATGGTTATTTTTACTAATGGTATAACTTGAGAAGAAATGATGATAGTAGATAAATTAGATAACCAATTGGATAATTAAATAACATAACTAATAATTTACACAATATGGATAATGGATAATGTAGTTTATATAAAAATTGGTATTAAGTTTGAATGTAGGTATTATGCTAACATGTGTTGAGCACCTAATTTGATATAGCAATTAATGTTATACACTAGGGTAGAAAGGCCAAGGTGAAGATGTATAAAATGCATAAAGGAATTACTTGTAGACACAACAAATAAGAGGATACCCTAGCACATCACAAGATGCATGACGACCTTGGTGGGTCTTGTGGTAGGATACCCAACAAACACTATATGCAAAATAATACACATGTCCCATTTTATGCTAGTCAAGACACATCATGATATAAGGATATTGACAATGTTGAGTAGATGTAGTATGAGTCAAAAATAAATAAAAAATAAAAAATCAATAGTCAATCAACATAAAGAATTTTATTCTTTCCAAAGTGTTGAAATTTTTTAACTAATATGGGGAGAAAATATATCTCATGAAGGAAAAGGATGGGAAGTAGATTTTATGATTGAAAGTGATTTGACTTCTTCATTTTATTGCTCAAGTTTTATTAAATATTTTTATTTTTTATGTTTAAGCTTGATGTTTTAGGTGCTTAGTTTGCATGTGATGTTGATGCTCTTATACTTGTGTGTGAAGCTTAGGAATGGGGATAGCACATGAAGCTCAAGAATAGGGATAGTGTACATAAAGATAAGTAATGGGATAATGAAAATCTCATGAATATGGATATAGAGATCAGGAACATAAATAGAACATGAATCTTATTAATACAAATAATGCACTTATATTAGGTGTTGAATAAGTAATAAAAAAAATATCAAAATCCTTTTTTGAAGTAGGATGTAATCACCTTCTTCTTGCATAGAACAAGGTCATCTGCAAGTTGCAAATGATATGGTATAGAAAGTGCTACAAGGAGTGACTTTCCAAGACACAAAAGAAAATGATGGAGGAAATTTTAATTTGATAATTTGATTTTTTTGGTTTACAAAATGAACCTATATTTACAAATTAGGGACCCTTTCCATGATAATGGGTTCTTGTTGAGTCATATTAATTTTTTGGCATCTCTCTTATCATCTTTTTCACTTGTCACCTTATTGAATTTTATCACTATGATATTTCTCACATCTTTGATATAGGTTATGATTTTTTTCTTGTTGCATTTGTTTATGTAGTTGTGTAGTTGTGGTATCATGTTGATGCATCACATTATTGGTCTTATAAATCATTTTTCATTGAAAAATTGGTCATCTATCACATTATATTTGCTAGTTGCACTTTGTTTACAAATTGCCTTTTTTTCACTTTTATCACATGTAACCAATATTTTTTCTTGATTGCACTTGCCAAGTCACTTTGTCATCTCATAACATTGTGATTATCTTTTTTTTTCATTTTGAGCAACTTGGAACCTTTTAGTAATGTCACAATTTCCTCTTAGATGTGTTTCATTGTTGCATCATATGCTTGATTTTCCCAATGAAGTGTTTTGATAAGGTAAGTAGGGTTTTGAAAGGGACCAAAACCTTGTACAAAGAGAAGAGATGGATTGTAGCCAAACACCAAAGTATCAAAACTTTTCCAATGATACATACCAACAAAAATAGGTTTTGAAGGGTACTTGAAACCCTTACAAAATGATGAAAAATAGAAGAATCAACATAGTACAACAAAAAACATTAACCAAAAGTGAGGCACCAAATAGCTAGGATCAAAACACAGAGGAACGGGCCAAAAAATGAGAGAGGTCTCAATGAAATAACAAAATAAATCCTCACCAATCAGGGAGGTTTGACGTTGAGTGTGACCAAAGAGCTCATTAGGGAAGCTTGATCCAAATGGGCCAATCTAAGATTCTTAGAAGAATTAATCTCATCCACTAAAATTGGAATACTTTTATCCTTGAGGGGGTTGAATTTTTAGTGGGACTAATTGTAACGCCCCGCCGTGCGAACCCCAAAGGACAATTACAGCACAATTTTTTTTTTAAAAGTTAACATAACATACATGTAAACATATTAAGTCATGACATGAATTCATGTAAGTAAATTCACTAACACATACATCCTTTGGGGTACACGAGGAGTCATTACGCGCCGTAGATCCATACAACAGCAATAAAGAATAAAATCCAAAGATATAAACATTAGCAAATATAACACATACATGATTAAGCATTGATAAGAAACATTAGAGTAAGTACAACACATAAATAATTAACTCAACACAATGAATAACAACTGCCATGGCCAATAACCACACCGAGTTTAACATTACATTACAGTATAATGTTCAAGAGATACAATGTTACAAAAGTGGTTCCAATCATAAATGGAAACCATACACGAAATAACATGATACAAATGAATACAAAATATCACAACTGGCTCCAAGACAAATACAACTCTAGAGTCGCTGCATCCACACCAATCCGCACCTCTCGATCCTCGACTGGGGACCCAATGGGGTGCTTAGCACATTCCACCCGACCATGTGAGTCCGAAGACCCACCCCCCGTGCTAGGAGCCTGACAATAAGAGTCCTCAACCAAGAACATCCCAACACAGAATCACAAGACTCACAACATACAAAAGTATCATAAAACTCAAGAATTGCAACAACATCCAATAGTCAACATAATAAATTAAGATCACAAATCCCATCACGTAAATCAAAGCAATGACCAATAAATAAGTAACCAAAGGATGATCATGAAACACTTCCAATCAAACTGAATTAATAAACATAATACAATTCCAAATTGCAATTAAATAATACAATAACATCATATCACTGTATCAAAAGAGTACAAGGTCATAAGTCAAATATCAACGAGATCATACAAGACCACAAAGTACACCAAAGATGTATCAAGACAATAATCATAAATCAAGATAAATCCAAATATCAACAATCTAAACCAACTCCCATAACCTACTTCCAGAGGAACACAATAAAGTAAAACACATGGGCAACTAGGGGAGAGTGTCATCGCATAGTCCTACATGGGCTGTCCTGTGCTCTTCCTCCCAACTGGAGGCGCCGGTCCCATCTATGGCTGTCCTGTGCTCTTCCTCCCAACTGGAGGCGCCGGTCCATAGGGTGACTCATGCGGAGCCGTAAACCTCTCGTGAGGACGAGGTCACGACCTTGCCAACCACGGCCTTCTCAGCCTTCCATTAGTCTGCGGAAGCACTAATGAAGACGAGGCATCCATTTTTTTTTTAATCTTGTAATGATATTACTACCCAACCCACCTAAGTTAATTATTAGGTTTTCACTTGATTACTAACTCACTCGTGGGTTATCCTGTGCCCTTCCCCTTAAACGGGGCGCCGCCCCCACGAGGAGCCACTCTCCCTAGAAACCCCCACAACATAAAAACCAAGGGTTGTACCATCATAATCTGAACAAAGAATCACAACAAAAAAGCATGCGAGGCATTACCCATCTCGCTAACCAATACAAAAAAATCAGAGTCTCAACAAAGTTCGTACAACCCTTTCGAAATAATGAAACCAAAACACTTGCCACATCAAGGGCACAAAAGGAGAGAACATCAACTGACAATCAACTCAAACCTCTGGAAGCCAAAAAGAATGAAAACCCACAACCAAGGGTAAAATGAAACAACACAAGTTTTTCCCTAATAATTCCAACACAAGGATAAAATTTCCTCAAATATGAGAGTTACTCATAAAAGCCCTAAAAAGGGAAGATTCATCAAGATCCAACCACAAATCAACAATGGTGTTACCTCAAATAGGAAAACGCACAAGCAAATCAACCTTTAATTCAACGAAATCACTTAATGAAACCAAAAGCCACCAACTAGGTATTCCACGGGAGACCTCAATTTTCTCCTCACAAGAATCCCTTAGATTGGTACGTAAATCACCATCATAAAAATCAGTAAACATGGAAACAACAACAATTATCTATTCACATTAACAATTAGAACAAAATCAATCTTCTCAACAAACAGGCCAATAAAAACCTCAAGTTCTAAATAACAATCCATATAAGAACCTCATCGATTAGACACCCGAATTGCCATAAAATGATCCACTAGCTAACAATCCAAATGAAATGATTAAGAATGAAAACTCAATTCAAGGAATAATTTACTACTATAATGAAGTCAAATAGAGTTTAATTATAATACTTAACCATGGCCAAGGATACACAATTCCATAAAAGTTTAGTACAAACACCCATGACATGACACTCAACAATTTCTTAATTAGAATATATAATTAAGAGAATCATTGTTCCTAGTAAATTTCTATAAGATGAGAGGAGTTGGATATTAAGACAATGTCTATTTAATTCATAAACTAAAAGAAATATAAAGGAATTAAAAGATATCACCAAATTAATACTATAAAATTAGAACACAAAATAAGAGAACATATAAGAAGAAATAATTATGTACTTCATATTTTAATTTCCACTATATTAAAAGAAATCCCAAGTTAATATTTTCAACCTACCTTTCCATTTAAAATTAGATACAATAATCAGTAATATTCCTTATCCTTAATCTCATAATTGAATTAAAAGATTATTTCCCTCGAACAATAATATTTGAGACAATCTTAATACAATTTCCTAGTTATTTAGCTTACACACTAATCTTACCATTCTACTCTAAGGGTTATAAAATAACAATATTCACCTACAAATTAACAAAGAATAATTCCATAATAATAGTGATAATAATAATATCCTAAATTTCTTAATCTTCTTAGACAATTTGCTAATCATTTAATAACGGAAATAACCTTTATTCCATTTTCAGTGTCAAGGAAACTTAACTTTGCTTATCTTTATTTAAGTAACCATTTAAAGAAAATGAAGAGACATATTTTAATATCTATCTCACTACACATTTATCACAATAATGACTCCATTCCCCTATAGCTATAAGCACATAACATTCAACCTCTAATTCTACGAACACACAACCCCCACATATTTCACCTAAAGCCAAGAGACACCATGATTCCAAGAACTACCAAAGAGACCCCTAAAAATACTAAGTTATTTTATCTTGCTATTCAAATTTCTCATTTATTCATCTAGGAAAACACTTTGCTACAAATCAATTTCTACATGCACAACATAAATACAATATTCACTCCAATATAACTAAGGTGAGAAATGAGAACATTTTGTTATTTATTTATATATCTATGAAGAACAGATTATTGTTTGAAAAGCCTTCTACCAGATTATTACCTATATAAATATTTTATGACTATAGGACTATACTATACTTAGATCACTGCCTATGAATCCTACTATCAACTCAACTTCAACTTTTCACTACTTAAAACTACAACGAACTCAGCAATATCCTGGAACAGTGACTAACATCCAAAGCATATACACATACTAATCAATTCATGAAACTAGAGAGATTGTTTAAACTATTAAATTTCCCATTATGACCAGGTGAGAAGGCTGAGACAGATTTCAAACAGAATCAGAGAGTTTATTTAAATCTATACACTCTGCCACTGACAGGTTATCTATGAAATCAGAGAGATTAATAAATTTACTACACCTTGCTAATCTAAAGTTGCAGTTGTGATAGAAAGCCAATGATATCAGGGAGACTATTTAATTCTGCACAATGCCTCTACTCAAAAAGGTGAAACAGTGACAGGTCGCCAAGTATATTAGAAAGTGAATATTGGAAATTGGAAATATCGCTATCTACTTGCATTTTTATCAATTCTCAAATGTTGTCCGCAAGGCTGAAGAGAAGGAGAAAGGTAAGGTACAAAAACGTGACTTAAAAGAAGGAGAATTAATATACAATTTTTCTGTTTTGGTACCTGATGCATTTCAGATTAGAGGCGAGTTTCCAGAGATTATTTAAAGCTTTAAACTTCCCATTATATTCAAGCGCAGCAGCTGAGACTGGTCGACAATGGGATCAGAGAGATTATTTAACCTCCGCAACATTCTATTTTCAAATACTACGGATATGATAGGTTGCCAAAGGTATCAGGGAGATAATATAAATTTAGATTACCAGACTATGTGAAAGAGCTCATCTAAACACTGTATCCAATAACATCAATTTCTCTCAGCTTCGACTGAACGGAGGTAATTGGCAAAGGCTTGAAACATTGCGCAGACCATGAGAATTAAATAATCTGCTCATTGGTCCTCAATTTCTTCGCTTGAACAATCTGCTCATTAACGGCATCAGAGAAGACACACGAACCAAGCTTCCTCCGAGTTTGAGATGGTTACGGTTGCAAAAACGTGAGAAGCCATTTTCCTTTAGTTTTGGATAACATTTGGGATTCTTTCTATTATGTTAGTGATCAATAAAATTTCATTTCCATGTGCAGGAATTGCGACAGATTGACACTGGAATCCGAGAGATTATTGTAAACCTTTAAACTTCCTATTATAATTCAAAAAGGGCGTGGCTGAGACAGGATGTCACAGCAATCACAGAGATTATATAAATGTTTAAAGCTTCCTATCATGCTCAGATGTGACGGCTGAGGCAGGTTATCAAAAGAATCAGAGAGATTAATTAAACCTTTAAAAGTTTCCTATTATTTCATGTGCAGCAACTACGATAGATTGCCAGAAGAATTACACAGGTTATTTAAATCTTTAAATTCCCTATCATGATAAAGCGCTGCAGCTTAGACAGATTGACAAGGGATCAGGGTTATGCATAACGAAGTCTTTCTAAACTGTCAAAGGAGTTATTCAATACCACTGGTGAACATCCAGGAAGCATTCGGAAGGGGAGTACTGAGGACTGGTTGAAAGGTGGTAATTTGATTGCACATTGAAGATGGTTCGAGATTCATATGATGGAGACCATTACAGGGTAATGTGCGCCCTTGCAGGTACCTAGGATCTCTTCCTTCTATATTACAAACAAAAGAGAATAACTAAATATACACAGGACAAATCAAAGTTCAAGGTAATGAAAAGAAGGCTTCATGCTGATACGATAAAGGTATACTATCTTTCCTAAACCTTTACGACTTTAAAAGTCCTCAACATTTAACATGTGCATGCTTCAATTCTAAATCCTCAATGCTAGATTTAACACCAATGTAGAGTCACAAATTGGTTCCATAAAAGATCAGAAATTTGTTAATGTTAACAACCGAGAGTTCATCATTGTTCAAGTGGAATAAGTAAGACATACCTGCGAACACTCTTTTCATCCTAGACCAGACTCCTTCCCTTCCCCATCCTTCATCCTCCAAGAGCTACGATACTCCTATGCTCGCAATCGCTCCCATTGAAGACGTTGCCCCCTCTTCTTTTATATGATCTGGAAATCTTTGTTTATAATTCATTTCATGGTGTCTTTTCCAATCCCATCGGAGAACCGTTCGGCTTCCATCACTTATAATGATTTCTTTGATGGTATCTTTTACACTCCCATTAGGAGACCATTGCACTTCCATCAGTTATGATTGTATGCCAGCCACTACCCATATTCATTATTTTATAATTGACTCTCAAATAGATAAATATTTAATAATTTAATCCTTTCTAATATTTTCTCATTTTTTTAAATTTATTAATCGAATTTAATCATTAAATAATAATTACCTTTCCTCATCTAATCCAATCATTTTAAATAACTAACTCCAAAGATAATTAAATTAACGTTTATTATTGAAACAAATTCTTTATTTAATTCCAGTTAAAACAAGTAACCTTATACTTAATTTTTTATTAAACAATTCCAACCATATTATTAGTTTTATCTCATAACCTTCAAATTAGATTAAATAATAAAATCACCACATCATCATCATGACATTACCAACAACTTACTTGACATCCATGACGACCGAAATGGAGGACACTACACTAATAGAAGAGAAAGCTAAAGCCTTCCCATCAAAACAGGTCTTCATGGAATTTAAGACTTGGAAAGAATAGAAAAAGTGACCAAATCTAAGGCGATGAGAGCACACCAAAGAGAAAGATTCAAAGAGAATAATATGTTCCCAAACACCTAGCTTGGAACAAATCTTAATTTTATTTGGTAGAATCTTACCAATTTCAACAAACATACAAAATATTGCATAAACTAAGTGTTTCTTGTCTTTCACGATCCTATCTAAGGCTAAGAAAGAACCAAGACCATCACCAATACCACAAAATATTTATTCATCACAAAATTCCAAAGGAAGTGTTGGGAGTCTTACCCAAATAGGAGCCCAATCAAAGCTTTCCTTGGAAGCATCAAAACTAGGTGTCCAACTTTTTAGAAGGAGGATAGATTTTCCAAAGAACCATGGCCCACTCGACAAGGTACTCATACTTTGATCAAGGTGTTGGAAGGAGAAAAGGAAAAATCCGTTAGGCATAACAACTGAGCAAAAGGATTCCATTTATTTAGAGCCTATTTGCAAAAAAAGTTTATAATTGGACGAGGGCCTGAGAACCTCCCAATAAGAGTATTTTCCATAATAGATTCATAGTTTTTTCTACCACAACATCAGTAATCCTAAGGAAGAGGAAATATTCCATAGCGGCTTTCCTATTCACCTCATCCTAGATAGGAGCAATAGCATCCAATGACCCATCATAGGGAATCTCCTCACTCAAATTAGAAGAGAGGGGTCCCTTCTTAACAACAACCAACCCAATAGGGGAAGTTGTCACACCTAACTCTACAGGGATGTGAGAGGACAAAGGAAGGTCCTCCAATCCAAACCCAATGCTAACATCCTTCACAAGCATTCAAACCTTGCTCAACCCTTTAGACAAAATTGAAGCTAGAAAAACATCCAAATTCCCATCCAAGCTACACCCCTCACACAAAGTGGGAGAGGGGGCTGCTTGACTATTGTAAGATGGTGGAAAACATTCTAGCCTAGAAAAGTGACAACCACAACACTTCTAAGCTAGAAACCTCATCCAACCAAGAGAATACAAACAAATGGAGATAAATCAAAATGAAAAAACATAGAATAGAACACTCCCCATTACAATTGATTCACTTCTCTTGTCTCTCCTATTTCTTCTTTTTCCAATATTGCCCTCAAATTTGTTGCTGAAGTTCTACAAATACTTGCAAATAGTAAGCAAGAAAGTTGGAGATAATGTTTGTTAAGGACAAAGTGAAGGAGAAGAGCTTCTTTTATAGACAACCATTCAAACCGATGGTCAAGATCAAGCTTCTAGAAAGATGCCAAGATCGATGGTGGAGGATGTGTTGTCCCTATAGCACACACGCCCTGTTCGAAATGGGGACCCTCTCTTTTTGCCTTCATTGGGTCACATTTTTTCCTTCGCCTCGTTTTGCATGCCCCCTAGTTTTGAGTTCCAAGTGGTCGAGAAGTCTCAAAGTTGTCATCCTTAGTCGACCAAAGTTCACCACCCAAGAAATTTCTAAGTCTTGGGCCTTCGTGGAGTCTCTGTGGCAGCCTTCCCTTAGGCTTCCAAACCAACGTCCTTTGCCTCCTGTGGGTCCACTCATACAGGTTTCTATTTGCACGAAGCCATTTACCTTTTTTGTTTCACTGGTAGTTGATGCCCGATGTCAACCCACATGGTGGGTTCTGCACTCGCCTTGGTCGTCCTTTCCGCCACCCCATTCGACGATGACTCCCAAGGTGCCACCTACATGGTGGGTCCCTACTTTCCCATCATCATTCATTTTGAAACCTACGCCCAGCTACCCTGCCAGGTGCCATACAAGCATTAAATATAGGCCATTAATGTACATTTTCCTATAAATAGGCCTTTTGACTTGTCATTTTCACCCTGCGCCCGTCCAAAATTTATCAAAGCAAAGCATTTGTTGCCGCCTTTGTGCCCGCATGATCTCCCAAACGATTTCCAGTATTGCCTTCATCAAACTCATCAGGATTCCCATGTATTCCATTGCCACCTAACTCACAACGTCCTTTAAATGAGTTTGCAAATTAATTGAAAATTAAGGAAAACCTTGAAAACTCCTCTAGGTGGCTGACGGAACATGAAATTTCATACCGACCCATCTCAAGAAACCTAAAAAATTGATCAAATTCTGCCTATAGGGGGCCATGTGGGATTTCACCTCCCCACACCCATTCTTCACCAGAGCCCTTGAGTCTTTGCATCCTACACCCTCATCATTGTTGTTTAAACCATTCGCACTTTCAATATGAAAATCCTAGCCTTCACGTTTTATAGGTCCGCCCTAGCGAGCGGACATCCCCTCACCACCGCCTTAAAACTCAAACAAAATGAGCTTAAGTACGAAGCCTAAAGCTTGGAGGCCCATGCGGATCCATTGTTGTGGACCACCATGTGCAGGTTTCCCCACCTAATTGTTGTTCCAAAACAACTGTCTCATGCCTGCCTTCCGCATGGTGGGCATTGATGAGGTTGTTTCCACTGAGCCTTCAAAATGATTAAGTCCTCTTTGCGAACGCATTTGTGCAGGTCGCTTGCTACCCGTCGCCATTGTTTCCAATGCCTATCATGAGCGACGAACCCTTTACCTCCTCCCGCCTTGTAGGGTCTGCGCCTCCCAGTGCTGCCTCGAACTCTCAAAGGAGAACGTTAAGTCTTGGGTCCCTTGTGGACCAAATCATGTGGAAGTACCTTCGCAAGCCACCCCATCATCATTGTTGTTTTAAGTAGCCGAAGGCCTATGCCGATCCACCCCACGGACTTCAACCCCTCCATCTCCCTTTGAGCCTACATGGTAAAAATGACTAAGTGTAAATTGTGTTGTAGACCTTGCTTTGCGGGACGCCGCTTGCAGCCCACCATCATATGGTGGTCGTTTGCAAAACGATCGTGCTCAACCTACCACCCGCATGGCAGATCCTGAGCTTCCCTCCACCATTTGTGCTCTCTTAAGCGAAAGGAGCCTTGACAAGTTGCCATGTAGACTCAATGGTACGAACCGCACTCTCCGGGTCATTGTCTAGTGCCCGTCATCATTGAACAACCATCTTCCAACGGCCTTCCGCCAACCTCTTCCCACAAATCCCAAGGAGACTAAACTTGAAGGAGTGAACACGAACCACCTGAGCTACCTGTGGGTGCCACTATGTGAGATTCCCCTTGCAGGTTTCTATGTCGTGGCCGTCATTTTCAAACTGTTGAGCCTAAAACATCCATGGCATCCCTTGCTCCTACATGCCTCCTACCCACATAAGAAAAACAATGAATTCAATGCCTCCAAACTTCACAGATGAATTTCCTAGCACACTCAATGCCTTGGATTCTCAACCGACCTCCAATCTCCAAGGTGGAATTCTAAATGCGAGTGGTCGTATGTGGGCCATCATGCTCCCAGTATTGTTTTCCTTATGCTTCCTCCAGACGAATGCCAACCCAGGGAAACCCGCATCCTTGGGCCCACATTGCTATAATTGACCCAAATGAAGGCCAAATGAGGAATGTTGATGAACTTTATGATCTTTGAGAAATGAATTATTAAATCTAACCTTCATTTTGCAGGATTTCATTAACATACCTTGATTTTTATATGAATATTCTTACTCCGCCCTTATTTTCAAAATTTATGGAATCTGCTACGAACACATCGGGATAGTCTGCAAAGAAGGAAAAGGGGAAGAAGACTACCAAACCACCGAGGGGAAAAGAAGAAAAGGACTAGATGAAGTATCAGTTCTACGAGATGGAAATCACCTCCAAGGTCACCTCAATGTGGGATTCAATATCAGATACCAACCTAGGACACATGGACATAGATAAATTCAAAAGAAGAATCACAAGCAACCCTATCACCGAAAAATGCATGGAAGATTCAAAAGAGTGGTCTAGCCAAGGCAGTTGGCTTCCTACTTGTGCTTGTGGCCCCAAAACTTGTAATGGCCTATAGAGAGTGCTATCACAATGGTAATAGGAAAATCATAGATCATGAGGGCAGGGTGTTGGCAGACCTGTCTGCTCGGCCCATCAGCGAGACTTTCCATATCTCGACATTTGACCCCATGGAAGAAACAAAGAAGGGATACATCAAGAATATGTGGAAGGAAGACCCCTTAGCATGCAAGAAGCCAATCAACCAACAGTGGTTGAAGGAGAAGAGGGGTAGCGCCGCTAAGATGCCACAAGAGCTTTACAGAAGTGACTTCCATGAAGTGTCGGACCAGATAGTGGAGGAGGAGGACACCATCCTCGATGAAAATTTTGATGTAGTGGCCAATTTTCCATTATTGTTGATTGATTGGGACAAGG
>VDFB02343319.1:0-27116 GCA_007258455.2 Sequoia sempervirens | reverse complement strand
GAGAGGTATTCTGATTACTAATGGTTTCAATCATGTTGAGACTAAGTTTATTTGGATTAGGGATTCTTATCCTTGGGTTATATCTAATGTATATTCTCCTCACCAAAAGAGATCAAGGAAAAAGTTATGGGATGATCTCGGGTGCCTTAGGATGAATTTTTTGGATCTCCCTTGGATTGTAATGGGTGATTTTAATACTCCTTTGCTTGATAATAAGAAAGTGGGGGGGTCTCAAGCCAATCCTGAGATTCAGTTTGATTTAAGAATGTTTATTGATGATAATACTCTTATTGATGTTAAGCTTTCTGGAGCTAGTTTTACTTGGTCCAATAGGTGTGTTGGTGTGGATAATATTCAAGTTAGATTGGATAGAGCTTTAACCTCTGATTCCTAGTTTGTAGACTTTGCTTGTTCCTTGTCTTCTATTATGAGATGTGGGTTGAACCATTTCCCTATCTCCTTTGTTGTTGATAGGATTGGGTGTAAGAAAATATTTCCTTTTTGGCTTGAAGCCATGTGGTTAAGGAATCCATGGTTTATGAATTGTATTAGAAAATGGTGGAAAGTTAATATAGATGGTTGTGTGATGTTCAGAGTTACCAAGAGTTGCTGAATTTTGTAAAAAATAATCTCAAAAAATGGAATAAAGATTCATTTGGTCACATATTTGATTCTAAAAGTTATGTCCTTAAGAAATTGGATGAGATCCAACAGGAAATCCAATCAAAGGGTTTATTAGAGGATCTATAGTTATTGGAAGATAGTCTACTTAAGAAATTGCATGATATTGTTACCAAGGAAGAGAATTTTTGGAGGAAAAGGTCTTGGGCTATCTAGTTAAAATTTGGGGATCATAATTCTAATTTATTTCATCTCACTGCTCTCATGCATAAGTTGTCTGATAAAATTTCCTCTATTAGTACTGATGGTTCATTGTTGGAAGATGAAGAGGCTATTAATAGAGTGTCAGCTAGGTTCTTTGAACAACTCTTGAGGGATGATCTGATTTGGGATCAAAGGTGTGTGGATTCCTCTTTGGATGTTATTCCTAAATTTGTGATGGATAATTTGAATAATGAGCTCACGGCTATTCCTTCAGCCTTAGAAGTCAAAGAATAAATTTTCTCTTTTGAAGGTAATAAGGCCCCTGGGCTTGATAGCTTCCCTTTTTTGTTTTTCCAGTCATGTTGGGAGATCATCTCTTAGGATGTGATTAATGCCACTAAGGATTTCTTTGGATCAAGAAGTCTTCTCAAAGAGATTAATGTGACTTTCATTGTTTTGATCCCCAAATCTGTTGATGCAAGGAGCTTTGGTGAGTATCACCCGATTAGTCTCTGCAATTCTATTTATATTTTTTTTCCAAAGTTCTTGCCACTAGATTGCAAAAATGCTTATCGAATCTGATCTCAAAGTACTAGATTAGATTTGTTAAGGGTCATCAAATTCTTGATTCTATCATTGTTTTTCATGAGCTTTCTCTCTCCATTAATGTTTCTAAGAAACCAAGATTTTTCCTAAAGTTGGACTTACTCAAAGCCTATGAAAGAGTGAGTTGGAGATTTCTTTTGCATGTATTGGATCGATTTGGCTTCTGTAAGAAGTTTCTACAACTTGTTGAACAACTCATTTCTTCTCCCTCATTTTTTGTCCTGATGAATGGATCTCCTCCATTCTTCTGGAGTTCACATGGGATGAGGCAGGGAGACCCTATCTCACTAATTCTTTTCATTTGAACGGTGGAGGCTCTAGGTCGTAATATCTTGAAGGTGCTTCATATTGGAGCTCTGAGGGGTTTGTTTCCTTCCTCTAGATGTGATCTAATTACTCATCAACAATTCGTTGATGACACTATTTTGATGGCCAATTCCTTTGTCAGGGAAGTAAGAGTTGTTAAGAGGATATTGGCTGACTACGAGAAGGCTTCTAGTCAAAAGATTAATCTTCCTAAGAGTTATATTTTTTTCCTCAATACTCCTGAAGCTTTGCAGATTAAGCTTGCTAGAATCCTATCATGCAATAAAGGTGAGCTCTCGTCTTCTTATCTAGATCTCCCTTTGTGTATCTCTAAGATTTCATATTCCTTTTGGTTGGGATTGTTGGATAAATTCAGTAGGAAGTTAGCGGGTTGGAAAAGTGAGCTCCTTAGTCAAGTAGGTAAAACTCAACTTATTTCTTCCACTCTCCAAAATTTTCCTTTGTACACCATGAGTCTTTTCAGGATTCCTGTAAAGTTTGAAGAAAAAATGGTATAGATAATAAGAAGGTTCCTTTCGTTAGGGGTTGAGACCAAATCCATAATTCCTCTTGTGGCCTAGGAGTCGATGTGTAGACTGAAGAAGTGGGGGTGTCTTGGTATTAGAAATTTAAAATCTTTAAATAAGGCTATTTTTGTTGAAAATTGTTTGGAGGCTCCTAAATAGGGATGCTAGTTGGGCCTCTTTGGCGAATAATAAGTATTTGTATGGTTTGGAGAGACCTTGGAACTTGTTGTCTTTGTAGGAGATCCCCTCTAGTTCGTGTTTTTGGAGAAATATTATTCTTTGTAGGGACTTGATTGCTAAAGGTATTAAGTGGTTGTTGGGCGATGGTACAAGTATTCTTTTTTGGGAAGATATTTGGTGTGGAGTTATTCCTCTTATTTGTCTTCCTTGGGACGCCCTATTGCTCCTTTGTGCAAACACCTCTTTGGGTTTAAGGTTGTTGATTATTTTGAGGATGGGGAGTGGAAAATTTTTGAGGTTTGGGACTCATCTTTGAAGACCCTAAAGGATTTCTTGTGTAAGGTTCAGATCACCTATTTTCCTAGACCAAATAGAGTCATTTGGACCCCCTATGCTAGTGGAAATTTTTTAGTGGCTTCAACTCTCTTGAGTTCTTTGGAAGTGCCTACATATTTTTTGTTCTAGGGGAGGTTATGGAATAATAAGTTGATTCCTAAAGTAAATGTCTTCTTCTAGCTACTTATGCAAGGTAAAGTGTTAATGTAAGATAACCTTTGTAAGAGAGGGTTTACGATTCCTAATAGATGTGTTCATTGTGAAGCTGATGGTGAAAGTGCTTTCCACATTCTCCTTGGATGTGACTATCCTTTTTCTCTTTGGAGTAAATTTCTCCGACTTTGGAATATTGGTTGGATTTTTCTTGATTCTCTTGATAATTTCTTGGATCAATGGACCTTCCCTTCTTCCTCTCTAGTACTTCGGTGGTTGTGGGACCTTATGGCACTACATATTGCTTGGGGATTATGGAAAGAGAGAAATAATAGAATCTTCATGAGTCTAAACTCAAGATTGATAGCATCTTTATCAAGATATGAAGGGCAATTCTGGTGAACTTTTCTCTTATTCATTCTGATTCTACTCAGTGTGTCCCTTCTGCTAACTTCTAACTATAAGATTATTTCAATTCCCATTTTGAAATCTAAGTCAAGCTATGATACTAGGTTGAACACTAAATGGAAGCATCCTCCCTTTGGTTGGGTTAAAGTGAACTTTAATGGGGAACTGAAGGGAAATCTCAGGCCTATAGGATGTAAGGGGGTGTTAAGAAATGATGTTGGCAGACTCCTTTGCACGGTGGCACTCCCATTGGGAACTCAAACCAATCACTATGTGGAGGTGGACGTTGCGTTCATAAGTGTTAGATTTGAAATTAGGAAGGGCTACTCCAAATTGTGGGTTGAAGGTGACTCTTTGAACATAATAAATTATCTGCATGGCACCCATCCTCTGAGTTGGAATGTTGATCAGCTCATTAAGGATACAATAATCATGTTATGATCTTGTGAGGAGACCCGTATCTCTCACGTTTATCGAGAAGGAAACTCTTTGGTAGATTTTTTTGCCAATGAGGCTGTCAAGTTAAATGATTTGTGTTCATGGGAGGAGGGATCAATCCTTCCCAAGAAAGCTAAGAGTTTATTAAGGAATGATGGCATGGGATGAGTTAATGCGGCATTCATGGTCTAGTACCTTCCTCCATTTTGCATGCTTTATGGGTTTTTTTTACTCTTTGGTCTTCTTCTGTGTGTTATTCGCAATGGTTTGGTGTTTCTAGTGATGCTAGATATGGGTGGTGACAAAATTAGAATCGAGCCACATTCCTATGGGGACATTCATAAAAACAAGAAGCTCTGGAATATTCTGCGCCATGGCAATTTTACTCCATTCTTAGAGAGGCTACATGGGCATGATCCCAATGTCTCGACACAATTTGTTTCTTTCTGGAACAATCACAATCTCAAGGTTGATGTTCTGGAAGTGGAGGTGAATGAGGATTTAATTGCTTCTATTACTGGGATGTCGACGGTAGGTCGTAATTTCTTTAAGGATAAAAAGAGTAATGAAGAGGCGATGGCCTAGTTTTTTAAAAATGATGAGAGAAAAAATTAGTTAAACTAGAGACCTAGGGCTATGACAAAAAATCCCTGAAGAAAATTTGGGCGAGCGTTGCTAAGGTGCTTATGCGTTATGTGACTCTAGAGGGGAGGTTTACGACTATTCTCGGAAACCATTTTACTCTCGTCAACCATTTCAGACATGTTTTATTTATTTTGTTTCCTTTATTTATGCTATCATCATCAGAGATCTTTTTTTATGCCCATTTGAAGAATAGGAAGGCTCTTGTCCTCCATGAAGGGCTTATTTTATTGATTATGGAGCATGTTAAGTCTCTTACTCTAGCTCCTACCATTAAGGGAAAGGAGAAGACTTTAAGTGATGTATCATCTGGTTCCAAGCCCACTTTGGATGTGGAGGAGGAGTGGAATGAAGAGGAGGAGGACTTATCTCCAGTAGTTGTGGCTACTTCTTCGAAGAAGAGGAAAGTGGGTGGTTCTAAAAGTAACAAGGCTGCTAAGCGGCTTTCCCTTTCTAAGAGTGAGAACACGGAGGTGGGGTCAGATGATTCCTCTCCCAAAATTGTGGAGGTGGTTGTTGGTAAGGATGTTGTTGGTGGTGTCCCAGAGGTGGGGACATAGGATATTTCTATGGGTTTGGTGGACAAGCCATGGAGGTTGTCGAAGTGTATTGCTAACCTAAAGAACAAGGCCTCAGATGGTTCGGCTAAGGACCCCACTATGTCTAGTGATGCCAAGGATTCTAGTGATAAAATAGTGGCCATTAAGGATTCCCCTATGCAGGACAAGCCCATGATGGAGCAGGACAAGGAGATTAGGGGTCTGAATGAGGAGGATGCAGAGAAGAAAAAAGCTAAACAAGAACCCTTGAAGATAAATCCTCTTTCTAAGGATTTTTCTTACCTTGATGATGACACTACCTCCATGTATGATTTGCTAAATATTGCTAGGCCTAGGGCCATTGGTAACTTTGAGTTTGCTAAGTGGACTCTACAAGAGTTCAATAAAATTAATATTAAAATTAGAGATCTAAAGGAGAATCTGAAGAATGTTCCCAAGGGTTTGGCTCCAAACATTCTTATTGACAGAATCATGGACCTTGAAGGTTCTTATCATGACTTTAAATATCAGTGTGAGGAAAAGTTGGCTGCTCTAGAAGCCAAGGTTTTGGGTACGAATGTTGATATCGAAAAACTAATGTAGGCTTGGCATATATCTATGAAGAACAACGTGGACTCCATGGAAATCATTTTTAGAAAGATTAGTGAGCTCGGGGAGGATCAGGTTTATTTCTCTGAGCTTATGGAGAAAGAGCACGCAACTAAGGACAAAGGTAAAAAAGCTGCTAAGGATGATGACAAAGGATTTGTTGTGAAAGGGTTGGTTGATTGGAAGAGATCCTTTGATGCTGAGAAGGAGTTGTTGGATATGGTCAAAAGACATAGAAACCAATAGATTGAGGTGGCCAAGACCCTGGATAGCTTGGATTAGTGCCTAGTCTTCTTCTTTGTTTCTTTTTGTTTCTTGTTGGCTGTAGGTTTCTTTTCGGTTGTTTTGTTGTTTTGTGGTTGTTGGGTGTTGTTGGTTGTTATTTGTTATACTTTTGTTTAGCACCCATTTTTTTTGTGTTTTTTGGCAGTTGCATTGCTGTTGGTGGCCTTTTGAAAATCTTTTAACATTTTGTGTCTTTTGTTGTAAAGGGTTTTGGGCCCCATCAAAACTGGCTTTTCTAATATAATCAAAACATTTATCCACCATCACAAATGAAAAGGGTACTTTCCACTCATCTATTGTTGGACTCCTCAAACTTCTCCATGATCACTATCATAAATTATTTTAGGATGAAGTCATCTTAGATCACTATTTTTGGAGTTGATAGTGAACCCCATAGCTCCTAGAAATCACTTGCAACCAAAATTCTTATCACAAAGAAGAGATCAAAGAAATTGGTTTTCAATGAAACTGAGAGAATGATTGATCCACACAAGCATTATATATTGAGATTAAAATGTATTGTAATTATATTATATATTGAATGAATACAAAGTACAAATGAATGCTTATAAAATTAAAAATGAAAACCCTGGATGAGGATTAGATTAGATTGTGATAAGTGCCCTAATCCTATGCAATGAGATAAATTGACCTATAAATATCCCAATCTAATAATGAAAAAGAACTCATAAGTTTATCTTAAGTAATTAAATTAACAAGGGACCTTAATTAATAACTAATTAATCATTAGGTGAATTTCCTAATTAATCGAGCACCCCCTTAAGATCAACTTAGGGAGAAGCTAAAAAAATAATGAAGAAATACAATGATGGATGCAAGTATGGGTCTCAACTACAAGGCTTGGTGAGGTACCTAATGATGTTTTTACTTTGTCTTGGACCAAATAACCATTAGGGATTTCTTAGAGATTTTTACAAGGCTAATTTTTTAAGTCAAAATAAAAATGGAGTCTTAGGCACTGATAATGAAAAAAGAAAAAATGAAATGATTGATTTTTATTTATTACTAATTCCTAAATCCAAAGAGGGAAAAAGTATGAGTTTTGTTTCATTTTTAAAGTTCCAAACCTTATCCACATTGCATGAGGGAGTTTAGGGTTTGATGGTTATTTCATTGAAGAAGCCTTCATTTTTTTTGCATAATAAAAACATTCATTGCTCTAGCCAACATGTTGTTGAAGCAACAAAAAAGTAGAGCAAAACATTATAGAAGCAACAAAAAAATAGGGAGCCTTGCAGAAGCAAAAAAAAGAAAGGAAACAAGTTGTAGAAGAAATGAAAAATAGGGCACGTTGTAGAAGCAACAAAAATTAGGGCAACACCTTGCAGAAGCAACAAAAAAGTAGGGAAGTTGTAAAGCATAAGGGTATGCCTAGGATATTTTTATTTAATTTATTACAATTTTTGGGAAAATATTATAGCTTGTTTTAGAGCTCTTTCAATAGAAAATAATGTTTTGTAACTCAAAACCAGTCATTTTATGATTTAACAAAAATGTAATATCATCATTTTTAAGAAATTTGAAAGCATTTGTAGTATTGTACTACTGTAAGACACCCTTTTATCAATAAAATCAAGCATTTTTGTCCTTCTCAAATATGTGTTTTGTGTGAAATCATGAAGTGATTGATATAGTTCTATGATGCTTCAATATTCCCTCAACTTCATGTCTCCTTTCAATACACCTTTATATAGAAACATGTGTATTTTACGTAGGTTATAGGTTATGTAATCTATTTGTACAACCCCTTGATTGTGAAAACATCTGATTTCCTCTTAGGACTATTGAATTCCAACTTTCCTATAAAATGCTCATGCATAAATATGACATAAAACCTAAATTGTGCATAAGTTTAGCTTGTTCACTGAATAAATTAATGTATGTTAAACAAAAATCCAAGTCACAAAAATTTGGTGCATCACCCCATTAGTATTTAAGTTTTACTTTATGTATTTTCTTCCCTTTCTCATAAAAAAACAACAATAGTTTAAGTTAATTTAGGTGAGATACCAAGGGAACCAACGCTCTCTAGAGATTCACTCTAAGTTATGGGAAACCCACAGGCCCTAGATTGTTTCTATGTTTCATTGAATTGTTGAGCTAAGTGCTTATTAAGGGTGCAAATCCATTTGATAACAATTTTTGGCATGCTCGATGGGACAATTAGAACTATTTTAGTTCAAAACTTGTCCTTTTATTGTTGATATTCGATGTGTATGCAAACAATTTCTACCTTTGGTAGTAATATATTCACACACTTGGTGACTCCAAGTTCAAATATATTGGCTCAAGTGGACTAATGGCTGGTATGTTTACTTTATAAAGAAGAAAAACCTGTTTTTCTTTCATTTTAAAGAATTTCTAAGTAGTTTTCCAATTGTTTTAATGTTTTAACATGTCAAAGTTTCATGGATAATATGTCTTTCTATCTCCATTTTATGAAAGTGTTGCTTATATACCTTCTTATTAGCCCTATCAAAATGACCATGTAGTTTTTTTAACCCCAAATATCTTTTCTACAAGAAGTCACCAACATGCTCAATATTCTTACCACCCTCCCACCCTTGCTCAAACATATTGGTAGCCTTCACATGCTTTTAATTAGCCTCAATAAGCCATTCTTATGCCACACCAACAATTTTACTTTCCTATTCAACCCCAAAATACTGATAGCATGGAGATTAGCAACATCAAAACCATATTTCTAGACTATAATTAGAAGCTTGATGATATCAAGAGATAGGAAAAAATAATTTAAACAATAGGAATTGGCTTATCAAGCCTACCAACACTAGTAAGAGATGAATACATGGAGGAAGCAATATAAGAAGTCTCTTGCAAAAGAGATTAATACCAGACAAGAACCAATGAAGTTATTGCTTTCCCAAGTACAAAGGCTAGAACCCCAATTAGCCTCTTACGTTCTAGATCAATATGCAAAAGAAGAGGTTCCTATGTACAAGTTTCCAAGATTCAAGAAAGATAAGCCTCCTAAATACTCAAGTAAGTGGCCTAAATTCAAAATTCCAAGTTTTGGAGCTTCCTTTCCATTGCAATAATATATTCTTGAGAAAACCCAACCTACTATTCCTCAAGAAACAAAAAAAACTCCCCAAAATTATATACCAAATAAGTCTTCTTATTCTAGCACCATTTACCTTTACAAAGGTAGACCCATTTTTTTGGAAAGATAGGTAGTTTAGTGAACAAAATAAAGAGGTTTCTAAGTTAAAAGAAAACAACTTGTTGCTGATGAGCCTTTATGTGATATAGAGAAGGAAAATTTTGATTTTTTGCAAGAAGATGTTGAGCAAGATCATCTAAGATGATAGGTTGAAAAACAAGTAAGAAGTGTTGAGCATGAATTTATAATTGATTTATTTGGTGAGCTCCCATTTTTTGTTGAATTTGGGGAAATTTTATCAATTCCTATAGCAACAAATAAGTTGGGACAACAAGATAACAAGCGAGAATGGGGTGATGAAGAAGAAGAGTTTACTATGTGTAGACACTTAAAAATGTCCTGAATGATATCATGCAATCAAATCAGGTATACTAACATCATTTCATCCTAAAACCCATCCTCTTTTCACTTAATTGATTAAATTAGCCTAGCTATTTAATTAATTGCCTCATTTTCATTTATTAATCTAATTTATCTAGTTAGGTTAATTCATCCCCTTTCATGCTAACATCTCGTCCTATGAAATTGAATAAATCAAACTATTTAATTTAATCGCTAAATTCCTCTTATTTAATTAAATATCATAAAACTTCCCCTATCCATTAAATAAATAAATTGTTTAATGAATATCCTGATTCCCCTAATTTGCATAATTAAAACTTTATTTAATTATCAAATTACTAATAAATCTAATTTCCCCCACTTGCAAGAGAATATTCCAAGGGAATATTCCTCCTTTGCACATTCCTCAAAAATGAATATTCCCATAGAATATTCCCTCCCCTTTTTCACAATTAAACTTTGTTTTAATTTGCTAAACATCTATTTCCATCACCCATGAGAATATTCCAAAGAATATTCTCTCTCCTCACTCATTTAAAAAAGGGGAATTTTCTAACAAACTTACTTGGCTTCTTGTGCAAGTCAACTTGTGACCTCTTGTGCAAGTTAAAAGTGTGTTTGTTTGGACAAAGGTGGACCCTTGATTAAATCTCATCATTGATTCTCATATGCTGATGAGAATCCATGATCCATGCCTCCAACTTCTTCCATCCTTGACCGTTGATTAACCTTTTTTATCTCAACCCTCCATTTCTCATTTTCTTTCCTATAAATAGGTCACTATTTGGAGACAAATGGATCCATCTTTTTCAAAGAAAACTCATGTTTTTGAAATTACTCACACTCACACTCATATTTAGTATTTATTTAGTATCGTTTTAGCTTAATTACTTGCATTAATTAGCTTAAGCTTGAATTAATGGCTTCCATGGTAACATAGATGCATTCATGTAGCTTGTTTATTAATTAGGGTTTGAATCTTTTAGCTTAAAATATATTTAGATTAGCTTTTCACCCAAGGATGAGGGATTAAATCTCCCCCTTAGTGCAATGCATCGAGAAAATTCAAGCAAAAAAGGCCACTCTAGTAAACATGGGAATAGAAGAAGCACCCAAGATCACTTTCTATCTCGAATCCTTATTGGATGAAGAATAGAAGAACCTAGCAACATTCCTGAAAGAGCAAAGAGCTAACTTTACATGGTCATACACGGATATTCCAGGGCTTGATCTGGAAGTGGTTGTGCATCATCTAGTAGTCTATCCTAAAGCCAAACCGGTAAAAGAAAGTTAAGGAAGATGCACCCTCAGATAACACTCTTGGTCAAACTTGAGTTACAAAAGCTTCTTGATGTTGGATTCATTTGATCGATATATTATCTTGAGTGAGTTTCAAACTTGGTGCTAGTCCCTAAACCCACTGGGGGTATCAAAATATGCACTGATTTTAGAAACTTAAACAAGGCATGCCTGAAGGATGATTTCCCTCTTCCTAACATCAACATCATAGTGGACTTAACAGTTGGGCATGAAATTCTATCACTCATGGATGGTTTTTCAGGCTACAATCAAATCATGATCACTAAGGAGGATCAACACAAATCTGGATTCACTTGTTCAAGGGGGACATATTGATGGAACATGATTTTGTTTGGGCTAAAAAATGTAGGAGCAACCTATCAGAGAGAAATGACCCTCATATTTCATGATATGATCCACAAAATAGTTGAAGGCTATGTGGACGATATTTTGGTCAATTCAAAGAAAAGGAGTGAGCACATACAAGTCTTGGGACCCATCTCTGACAAGCTTGAAGAATACAAGGGACAAATGAATCCAAAAAAGTGTCTTTGGGGTTACATCAAGGAAAATTCTTGGCTATATCATCTCACAGAGAGGGATAGAAGTTGATCTAGCAAAGGTAAAATCTATCCTAAAGATGGAACCATCACAAAAATTGAAGCAAATGAGAGGGTTACAAAGAAGATTGTAGTCCATCAAGAGGTTCATAGCATAGTTATCAGACAAAATCAACCCTTTCTCAGATCTTCTCCATAAAGGAATAACTTACAAGTGGGATGAGAAGTGTGACAAATCTTTCCAATAGATCAAGGACTATCTATTAACACCTACAGTTCTTATGCCATCGATACTGAACAAACCTTTGATCTTGTATATCTCAGCAACATCAATAGCACTAGGTGCTCTTTTAGCACAACATGATGAAAACAAAAAGGAAAGAGCTATCTACTATATCAACAAGACCTTAGTGGGCTATGAAATGAACTATTCATCCATTGAGAAAGCATGCTTAGCATTGGTTTTTTCTTCATAAAAATTTAGACACTACATGTTATCACATCAAATGAAACTCATTGTGAAGATCGACCCATTGAAATACCTATTTTCCAAAGTAACTCTCACTAGGCGAATGGCCAAATGGGTAATGATCTTGACTAAATTTGACATAGAGTATGTGGAGTGCAAGTTAATCAAAGGGGAAGTGATCAAAGACCAATTGGTAGAGGAACCTATCTATGCAGAGAATCCATTAATATCTTAATTCTCAGATGAATCAATATTCCTTGTCAATGCAGGAAAACAATGGAAGATGTACTTTGATGGATCATTCACCCAACATGGATCAGGGGCGGGTATTCTTTTCATCACCAATCAAGGTGATTGCATCCCAAAGTCATACAGGCTATCATTTGCATGTACTAACAACATTGTTGAGTATGAAGCCCTAATCACAGGCCTAAGGATAGCAATTCAATGGCAAATACAAGAGATGAAAGTATATGGAGACTCACAGCTAGTTATCAACAAAGTCAATGATGACTACCAAACTAAGGATGACAAGATTACTCCTTACAAGAAGATGGTAGAGAGTCTCAAGGACCTTTTCATTGATATAAATTTTGAGAAGATTCCTTGCATGAATAACTGAGTAGCAAATGCTATGGAAACAATTGCATCATTATTAGACATGTCGCACAATGTCCTTCAATGTGAATTCTTGGTAGAAAAACTTCTCGTACCAACTTTCAAAATCCTAGAATCTAAATTCATGTGTGTCATTGTTTGTCTTGGATCCCCATGGTATCATGACATATTCATCTAACTGAGCAGAGGAACCCTCCCATATGATATCACCTCCAACCTTAAAAATACCTTTGTTAAGAAGGCATCTCGATTCGTGATCCTAGGTGATACCTTATGCCATCGAAGCATCAAGGGAACATTACTATGATGTCTTAACCAAGAGGAAGCCTTGACCACTTTAATAGAAGTACATGATGACATATGTGGTTCCCATTCTAGCAGTATGGATTTAACTAATAAACTATTGAGGACAGGATACTACTGGCCAACCATGGAAAGAGAAGCCCATCAATATGTGCAAAAGTGTGTCTAGTGTAAAAAACATGGAGATATTATTCATGCTTCGGCTCAAGATTTGCAACCAATGGTTACACCTTGGCCTTTCTCATAGTGGGGGCTTGACCTCATAGGGAAGATTACCCCAACTTCATCTAATAGCCACAAGTTTATCATAATGGCCACTGAGTACTTTACCAAGTGGGTTGAAGCCATTCTTATGACCTCCATAATGGGGAAGAAAATTGCTAAGTTTATCTTGAATTATCTAATATTATGTTATCATGTTCCACAAACCCTTATCTCAGACAATGAAACACCCTTTAAGAATCAAGATGTGAAAGATCTCTGCCAAAGATTCAACATCTAACACTGATTCCCTAACCCGTATTACCCCCAGGGCAACAATCAAGTTGAGGCTACAAACAAGACCATTCTAAAGATCCTAAAGAAAATGGTCAATGAAGCTAGTTGTGACTGGCATTTGCAGTTGAATCCCACTCTTTGGGCCTATCAAACTAGTCTTCGCACACCTACAGGTGCAACCTCATTCCCCCTTGTCTACAGATCAGAAGCCATCTTGCCTATTGAGGTCAAGCTTCCATCACTGTGAGTGTCACTACGTAGCCTAATCATTGATGAAAAGTACATAGTATCTCAGTTAAATGTGCTAGAATTCTTGGATGAGAATCATCTTGATGCTCTTGATCACTTGCAAGTATATCAAAATTGACTAAAATAGAGCTATAACAAGAATATCAAGTGCCAGTCTTTCTAGGTAGGGGATCTTGTCCTAAAGCAGAATTAGAAAAATATTCCAGATCAAGACAGTAAAGGAAAGTTTGAGCCTAATTGGCTAGGTCCCTTTGTCATCACAAAAAATTATGGATCATGAATGTATCAATTGTCAACACTTGAAGGTGAAGCCTTGTAGGAACCAACCAATAGCTTGCATCTTAAAAAGTTTTATGCCTAGTCTTGAAGGGTGTAAATCTGAAAAATACAAAAAATAAATTAAAAAATGATCAAAATATTAAAAAAATGAGAAAAATTATTGAAAAAAGTAAAGTAAAACAATCATCCTCTAGTGAAAACCACTTTAGTGGTGCTTTGGGCAAGTACCTTGGTGAAAACCTAGCAAACAAGTGCCTTGCGTAAATAAAGCACCCCCATCTACCTAGGCTCTTTATCCTATCATTCCATCCATTGCATTGCATCATGCACCCTATTTATTCCATCACTCATCCATGTCTGCATCATAGCTTGATATTGTGAAGTATCGTATCCCCTTAGACTACTTGGCATATTACTAAGGTCAGTTTTTCCTGCCTCTATCAAGGTAGTCTATCATATAATATTGGGGGAAATTTGATATGGATCAAATCAAGTTCTTGTATATCTTAAGGTTATCGAAAATCCCAAAAACATTCATAAAACATTCATCAAAAAATCCAAAAAATTCATAAAATTGTAAAGTCAAAATCCAAAACATCTAGAACACATCAAAAACCCTAAAAAGGTAGAACATTGAAAATCCAAAAATAGTACCTTATCAAACTATGAGTCTATAAGCTTGAATGTGGGCAAGGCCATCATTGATGTGCCCCCGACACACCCTAGGTTAGTCCTTTAGGAGTCTGTCATAATAAAATGGCAATCCATCAAGTGTTCATATCTCATCAACAATAAGTCAAGTTAGTCAAACTAAGTGGTCTTTGTGTGTATAATGTAGGAAAGGCCCATCTTTTATCAGCCCCCGAGGCCCCTAAGATAGGTCTTTTAGGTTAGATTCTTGGTCAAAACTAGAAAATCCCAAAACATTCAAATATCAAAAAACCTTAAATATTTGTAAAATCTCATAAAACACCTAAACATTGGAAAACTTAGAAAATCCCTAAACATTCAAATATTAGAAAACACAAAAACATTTGAAAATTGAAAATCCAAAAACATTAGAAAATATTCAAAAAACCTAAACAACATCAAATCTCTTAGAGAAAACCCTAAACAACCTCAAATAATCGAAAACCAAAACATCCACATAAACTTTTGAAAAGACCAAAAACAACCTCAAAACATTTTCAAAATACCAAAAAAATTGAAATATTTCAGAAAATCCAAAACCACCCATCCCATTTCACTTTCACCCACAATAAACCTCCATCCATAATAAATCAACCATCATCTTCAACCTTCGAAAAAACAAAGAGAAAACAAGTATTGCAAGTTGTAAAGTGAGAACCTAAGTGTCAAAATCTAAAGTCTAGGTCATAGGTAAAAAAGTTAGTGAAGTTTTTTCAATGACTTATCACACACCTCATCCTAATCAAACCATATGATAACTTATCCTAGGATGCATCCTTCCTACAATGTACATCAACATCAAAAATCACCTTAGCTAAGTTAAATTGGCAAGATATATATATATAACACTAATTGTTTGTCTTTGATCTTTTCTTATGATTTATCTTAATCACCCATTCTGAGGACCTCTCGATGATTTCTATCAAAACGATTTAGAGAGAAAGGAATGGCGCATTGATCATTATCTTTCATTTGTTGTGTTTATGGGTATTCTTATAAAATAATCTTGGTGCATACTTGCTTAGTTGTGTGTAGGAAATTTATTTGGATTACATTGTTGGCTATTGCATATGCTTTGGTCTGATATATTCTAAAGCTTCCAACTTACATTCCAATGAGGTTTCCATATGTCAAGGTGTGAAAAATAACTATCCTATCTATTTGTAGCGTCAAATTCCATTACACTAGATACAACGCCATCCTGGTTATCAATACCTTGATGCATCATGTCTATGTGTTATATCAAAAATAAGGAATGACGAAAAATCCCAATCCTAAGATATGATCAAATCATCATCATAATGCATCTCTCATTACCATATCTAATAAAGTCTTGGTGGATCATGGACTTGTTGGAGTTTTTGAATCAATCTCAAAATCAATGGTTAATCCATTCATCTTATTCTTCTTATTCTTCTATCTTTAATAACAATTCTATCCAAATATTGAATGTGTGATATATCAAAATATATATGAGGCTACCCATAGCCGATAACTGTGTATACATCCTAAAATTTGTCTACATCAATATCTGAGATAGCATGCCAACAATCCCTCTTCCACTAGGGCATAATGGGTCATCTATATCATCTTCAACTCAACAATTTGAAAAGTTGCAGCTCTTTGATTCAAAAGCAACCTGAAATCTCAAGAATCTCAAGCATAAGTCTAATTTTCACCTAGATCGTGAGCCTGATTCCAACACTTTATTCCCTAATTGATCTCTCGAGGGGGAAACCAACCATCTTTCGATCATATCGATATCAAATCATCTAACGAATTTTGTTCCTAGCCTTGCTAGAAAATCTTGATCAATTTATCAAATCAATCATCATTGGGATATCTTTCCCTATCAATCCTTGTGTTGTTCATATCTTGACAACACTGTCCTTGCATTGTTGTGAATCCTCAACAATGTTATCAATCAATCAATCAGATCAATCAACTTTATCTTGGTTATCAACATCTCAAAGAGATCATCAATATTCGCTTTTGCATCAACATCAACATCAAAATCAACATCAATATTTGAACCAATGCAACGAGTACATTGCTTCAAAGAGGGGAAAAATTTAGAAACTTAAAAATTTCTTGAATGATATCATGCACTCGAACCAGGTATACTAACATCATTTCATCCTAAAACCCATCCTCTTTTTGCTTAATTGATTGAATTAGCCTAGCTATTTAATTAATTGCCTCATTTTCATCTATTAATCTAATTGACCTAGTTAAGTTAATTTATCCCCTTTCATGCTAACATTTCATCCTATTAAATTGAATAAATCAAAATTTTAATTTAATCCCTAAAGTCCTCTTATTTAATTAAATATCATATTACTTCCCTTTTCCATTAAATAAATAAATTATTTAATGAATATCCTAATTCCCCTAATTTTCATAATTGAATTTTTATTTAATTATCAAATTACTAATAAATCTAATTCCCCCCACTTGCAAGAGAATATTCCAAGGGAATATTCCTCCTTTGCACATTCCTCAAAAAGGAATATTCCCATGGAATATTCCTTCCCCTTTTACATAATTAAACTTTGTTTTAATTTTCTAAACATCTATTTCCCTCACCCATGAGAATATTCCAAAGAATATTCTCTCCTCACTCATTTGAAAAAGGGAAATATTCCTTTTCTAACAAACTTACTTGACTTCTTGTGCAAATTAACTTGTGACCTCTTGTGCAAGTTAAGAGTGTGTTTTTTTGGACAAAGGTGGACCCTTGATTAAATCTCATCATTGATTCTCATATGTTGATGAGAATCCATGATCCATACTTGCAACTTCTTCCATCCTTGACCGTTGATTAACCTTTTTAATCTCAACCCTCCATTTCTCATTCGCTTTCCTATAAATAGGTCACTATTTGGAGACAAATGGATCCATCTTTTTTAGAGAAAACTCATGCTATTGAAATCACTCACACTCACACTCACACTCATATTTAGCATTTATTTAGTATCATTTTAGCTTAATTACTTGCATTAATTAGCTTAAGCTTCCATTAATGGCTTCCATGGTAACATAGATGCATTCATCTAGCTTGTTTATTAATTAGGTTTGCATCTTTTAGCCTAAAATACATTTAGATTACCTCTGAATTCACTCATATTTATCATCTTAGCATAAAATCATTTTAAAATAGCTTGCATCAGGATCATTTAGCTTTAAATCATGTTTCAACACACATCTCACAATGGTTTCATCAGTTTTCTTCAATAAAACTAATAGAAACAATCTTATTATCCCAAGGATTGGGAAAGGGTCATTGTTCCACATCAACACGACACCACTTCCCCAATAGGATAAGTTTCAATGGATTAGAGTGGGTGTTTTGAAGCTTTCATAGTTTAACATGTTAGTTTTAATGAATTCCTAGTTTAGTGTTTGTTTGAATGATCTCTATTGGTTTGGCGTTTAGTGGCATTAATATACTTTGTATCCTCATGGATCAAGTGTACTCAACCCATACTAATCCATCGGTCACACTATTTAGTTTGATGAGCTTCCTTTTTTTGTTGACAAGGATAAAAATAACATACTAATGTCAATTCCAAGCCAATTTTTGAAGCAGCTAGAAGATACAAATGACTATTGAAAGGTGTTGTTATATGAGGATGAAAATGAGGACAACCTTGTTTTACTAAATGGAGAAGCTAGCACACACAAGGTTGTTGGTCAATATGAACATGATATTAAATTAAAACTCCCATTTCAAGAGGATGAGCTTGATGTTTCTATGATTCCTCAAGAGAGTTGCCATGAAGTTAAAATAAACCCTCTCATCCAAAAAATAAAATAATATTTTGAAGAAGACTTTTTTTGGGATGATTTTTAGAGGCATTTTGTACAAAATTAGATATAAATTCATCTCTTAAAGAGGGAAATCATGAGCAACAAGAACATAGTGCAAAAATCTAAATGTTTTTGTCAAATCAGTCACTTGAAATGGTCTTCAGAAGTCAACAAGGTGATAAAGTAGGAACCTACAAGAAAGAAAACAATAATGAGAGTTCAAAGTTTATTCTCTCATGATGATTACCTATCAAACATCTAGCCAAGATTGAGTCCTATAAGCTACCATAGGTCATGGTTGCACCGAAGGGTGAAGTTTCAATTGAAGAACAACGAATCCAACTTATTTATCCACTTCAAATAAGTAGTATGTATGGTCAAATTCAAAGGGTAAGTGAGTGTTTTTATGTTCTTAAAGAAGTATTGTAGTTGTTTGTTGAGTATATATATGTGCTTCATCTCTATTTGGAAACTCATAAACATGTGAATCATTGCATGTTATAGAGAAAAGGTAGTTATTGTTGGGAAATTAATTGTTAGTGTTCACATATTATTCATTGTTAACACAACTCACGTAGAAATTTGTGATAATTTGTAGAGATTGTTTGTTTGTTGAGTTGTTCAAACAACTCTAATAGTTAGTGAGTTGTTCCTATAATGTAGGAACTAAAACTCCTATAAGTATGCAATCCACTAATCATATGATATAGAGAGAGAAGAAGCACATATTATTTTGGTATCGAATTTTTTGTAGCTTCTGTGTCTTTGCCCAAATTTCTTATGTGGTATCAAAGCATGTATTAGAAGATATTGGGGGATTGATTTTTCTATTGATCAGACCATATCTTTGGCTCGATGTATTTCCTTCTACTCATTTATGGTCGGAGCTACATTCATCGATAGGCAACATAATCTACAATTTGCAGGAACCTTGTTGAGCATCATCTACAATAGTGGCACGATCTATGGTGGTTGATATCCTATCCGCCCGCATTGAATGATTAGATTGGCTAGCATATCAGGAGACTGGTATACTTGACAAACTTGTGTATTGCTTTGGATTGGCCTCTATCTTTTTTGGCTCCTGAAACCTACAAGAATTTGTCCATGTTTGGAGGAAGAATTTGAGTATTGGCATCAACTGTGCAATTCCCATGCTTGGAGATATGAGAGCCTCAACCTACACTTTAAGGCACCACACCAGTCCTTTGTTAATGATCGAAGAACCAACAGAAAAAGTGTGTCCTTTGATTTCCATGAATTTCATTTAAAGCTATTGGAACCCACCATTTTATAGAGAAAATAATGAAGGCACAACTACCACAACATCCTTCATTTTGAGCTAGGCAGTTCTATATTCACTCTTGTTCTTTTCTTTCATCAGCCTATGTGGAATTTAGATTAGGGGTGTTTTGTGTGTCTTTGGAAGATCTGATGTTTGCAGGGTCTGCACAATTTATTTGGAGATTTGGTGGTTGTAAATTTGTTATTAGAGGGTTTGATCCAGTGTGTGGTGTGTGATTGTGGCTTCCTTCTTATAATTGGCTCATGGTGTGGCACAATTTTTCTCCTATTATTAAATCAAGGATCAACAAAGACCTTGGATCATGGTTCTCCACCAACTATGGCTGCTTCAACCATTATTAGCAGGTCGACACTTTTTGAATTCATTGATTGTTGGAATATGTTGACATTGATGTCAAAAGGGGATCAAAGGAGAAGTCTGCTAATTGTCATTGATGTTAAAAGGTAAAATTAGAGAAAGGAGTTTGTTGGCATGATGACAAAAGATGGATGAGAGGTAGTGGTCCTGATGTCGAATTGAGTGGCAGATTCGTGATGGGATTTTTTAGAGCATTCCAGTCATGTGCTTTACAGGTCAAGAAAGTGATGGACGTCCCCAAAAATGAATTAATTCTCTTCTCGGGTGATATTAAGGTTTACAGATAAACCCTAATGTGTTTACAATCATGGTGTTGTGAACAAAAATTCTATTTTGTTGTTGACCGTGTATTGGTGGTTGTAGGTCACATAAGTTACAACTTATGTCTTTGAAGTCATGTGTATGATTGGCCCCTTTTCCCTATGTTTATCAGCCTAGAAAATATTCAACAGCCATAATATTTCTTAAGTCATGGGATTCCAAGATTTTCTAACCTATGTCATGGGGTTCTCAAGTTTTGAAACCTCCCAACTTAGTGACTTACCTTTAAGGATATACATTAGCATTAGTTCGGCAAAAGTAAATGGAGTTGTGGAGTTCCAATATTTTCTAACCTATGTCACAAGGTTCTAGAGTTTTGTAACCTCCTGACTTGGTGACTTAGCTAATGGAGTGATAAGCAAGATGGCTCTCTTTTTTATCGATATGTCGTGGGTTTTCAAAAGTTCATAACCTCCGACATGAGGTTCTTAAGTTCAAACTTTTAGCGACATAGTGATAATGCAGATGAAAGGATGACATGTGGCAGTGGGTCATGACAGTAATGAATGTACTTAGAAGGTGAGAAGGACCCAACCATAATGACGATGCGTACACGTGGCATGATGGGATTGAGTAAACAGTAATCCACATCCTTGTTGTGGATTACAGAGCTATGACATGGCGATGACATGGATATGTGATGACAACATGTGGACCCCACATTGGAATGATGTATTGGGTGTTGTTTTTTATCAAAGTGACTTAGTCATTTTGAAAGGAGTTTCATAGGTTCTCTATGTTGTTGGCAAGTCACGGATTTTCATAACTTCATAACCTCTAACATGAGGTTCTGAGGTTTAGGTTTTTAGCGACTAGGTGATAGGAGTATGGTGTTGACTGTGGGGTTAGCAAAGAATGATGGAGATTAATCTACGATGGATGGATATTAACCATCGATGAAGATGGTGGGACCCAAAAAAGAAAGAAGTGAAGGTGACGATGGTGAATGATAACTCGTTAAGACAAGTGGTAGAAGAAGATTTGATCGACATACCAACTCACATCGTTGTTGTGAGTTGTGTGGCGATGACATGGATGGCATGTAGGTTTTGGGCCCGACTAGATAACATGGCAAGCCATGTATGAAGGATATTAAGGATGGTTATAAGGCAATTGATCCAACAGTGATCATCAATCAGTGGAGATTGACAGTGCATGATTAAAGGTATTCGATTTGACAATTTTTTTTTTTTAAATATAATGATGAACGATGAACACAAGATTGTGGTGTGAAGTCAGAAGATCGATGACCTAGATTTGAATGCAGTAATCATAAATGGCTAACTTAGTGTGAAGTGGTTTTCGTCTGGTAACGAACATAGAGGAAGGATTTAATTGGTCCAACTGCACCTGTGACCAATGTTGATGGAGATTTGATGTTAAGCGATGACACAGTTTGTAAAAGATTTGAAGATCAAATCCGATCGAATGAACAGGAGAATGCATTGAATGCATAATCTGATTCTAGGGTTTGAAAGAGAATGAATGAAGGAAAATTATTTGTATTAGAATTAATTGTTGTGCGGCTTGATGCAAAGGTATGGTGATATCTGACGAGCTGGACAGTGGTGTGTGGCTCGAGGAAAAGGTAGCTTGCTGGTGAATTTTGCAAGCTAAGGAAACCCTAACAAAATATTTGAGAAGATTTGAATGGTGGTGAGAATCTCGAGGCTGAGATTGAAGATTGGTGGAGTTAAACAAAGTGAAGACAATTAGACATTGTTGATGTAAGAGGTCTGCAGTAAGTATGCATGAATAGTGAGAACATCCAAAAGTTGTATTTGTTGTACATGTGTGTGAAGTCGGCAAGTGCACAGGGTGCTGAACAAAAGTATATTCACTATTCATGCAAGAGAGTCAGAGAGAGAAGAGAGTATATAGTGCAGATGTATGAGTTACTACAAAAGGGGAAAGAAGAGAAGAGCAGCAAGATAGAACAATAATTGTTCTATGTGCAAAGCAGAGTGCAGAGTAGAGGTGTGTTGTTGTGTGTGAAGCTTCAACAACATAAAGTAAGTTGTAGTAAGTGTAACAATGTATTGTATGTATTGATGCATCTCAGGTTTCATAGAATCAAGTGTATGCATATTTGAAATTGTTATTGTTGTACTAAGTTGTGGCTCAGATTAGGGTGTTGTTGCATCCTTGGAGTTGCAACTCCTAAAGTAGGGTGTTGTTGCATCCTTGAAGTGGTTGCTTCTAAATTAGGGTGTTGTTGCATCCTTGAAGTGGTTTCTTCTAAATTAGGGTGTTGTTGCATCCTTGGGTTGTAGCCCTAAAAGCATTGTAATAGAGATTTGGATTGTGACCCTGGATTTGAGTAGTATACTCAAGCAGGCTTTGTCACCGTGGTTTTTCCCATATCAGGTTTTCCACGTATATATGGTGTTATGTGATGTTTTTGTATGCATGCATATTTTTGTATCACATGATTAATATCTGCACATTAAGGGTTAAAGAAAGTAGTCTGCACAAAAGGTTTTTAAGAGCTAAATTTTTAATATCTACTAATTCACCCCTCTCTTAGTAGATCATTGTGTTCTAACAATTGGTATCAGAGCCCTAGGTTCCCTAGGTGAAGCTTAATTAACTCAGGTAGATCTTGCTAGAGTGAACACAATATGGCTAATAAGCAAAGCTCATCTGTAGGAGTACTTCTCTTTAATGGATTAGATTATATATGGTGGAGCTTCAAAATGAAGTTACATTTGGGATCCATAGGATTTGATGTATGGATGTTAGTGGAATATGGATATACAACTCCTACTACACCTCTAAATAATGAGGATGAAAAGAAGGCGTATGATGATAATGCTAAGGAAATGGATGCAATTCTTAATAGGTTTTCAAGTTCCATATTTGTCAAATTTATGCATTTCCAAAGTGCAAATGAAGTGTGGAACGAGCTAAAGAGGATGTATGAAGAAAGTGATGTTGAGGTTCAGTCATTGATTGAGAGATGTCATAGTGAATCTGAAAGTCTTGAGACAAGTGAAGATGAGAAATCTACAAGTTGGTTCTCAAGTGAGGTTGCAACAAGAAGTGATGAAGAAGAAACATCTACCTCTGAATCACAAGAGCCCAGTGAAGAGCAAGATGAATCCTTTAGAAGATCAAAAAATGGCTTTAGGAAACATAGAGGTAATCACAATCATTTTGTTTCTAAATGTTTTTATGATGAAGTAAATGATTATGATAAGGAAAAGGACAATAAAAATAATTTGCATGCAAGTGAAGAAAATGGACCTCATTTGATGTTAGTGGTAGATTAGATGATGAACACGGAAGGTTCTATGGGTGTGATCCATTTGGAACAACCTCTGATGAAGAGGTTGAGAAGTCAGATAAAGAATAAGCTAAAACCTCTGGTGAAGAAGAAGGAGAAGTTGATTTCAAGGTGAACTCATCAATGCTCTTGATGAGATTAAAAGATTAAAGAAGGAGAATGAAGAACAAAAGTTTCATGGAAAAAAAGAGATAGGTAGACAAACTAAAATCCTTGAAGATTATAACCAAATGATAGTTAGTTTGAAAAAACAAGTTGAGGAAGCTAAAATGATAGAAGATGTAGTTAAATATGAACTACAGTCTAAAGCATATGAGTGCATGAAGCTAGAAGTAGAGATAGTGGCCTTGAGAAAAGAATTTGAGAAAGCCAAGGAGAAAATTGTTAAAGGCTTGAAGTTGAAAGGTGGTTCCAAGACACTAAATGAATTTGTGAGATCACAAAAGCAATCTATACCAAGATCAAGACCAAGGGTGAAGATTGACCTTGGTGATGAAAAAGGAAAGAGTCCTTCTACCTCTATAAAATTATTCAGAGTAGAAGAAAGATGTTGCACAAAAGAAGAGGAAGCCTACACGAGTTGTTCCAAAGAAAATACCTTTGGAAATGGAAAATTAGATAAGTCACCACTGGTAAGATGAAGAAACCATATATGAATATTGTTGTCAAGTTGAAGGATCCCACAACAGATAAGAAGATGGAGAAATCGGTTTGAAGGCATCAAAGAAAAAGACAAAACATTATGGGAGCCGATTCAAGAGGATTTACTAGGATGAGATACATGAAGAAGCCAAATCAAAGAAGACCTCCTCATCTTGTTCAGAGGAATGCTATGACCAGGTACTCCCCATGTTTTAATGGTTACTATTATACCTATAATCAGTATGGTCATAGGGATAGAGAATGTAGAGATGCACCTAGAAGGAGCACAAAATATGTAAATAGAAATTCATTTGCTTATGTAAGGAATATGCATGTTGTATGCTACAAGTGTGACAACTTTGGTCACATAGCTAAAGACTGCAAATTAGATCTTGTAAGACCTGTAGTGCAGAGAAAGAGGAAGAATACAAAGAAGAATATGTCCTCTAAAGTGAACATGTGTTTTCATGTTGTTAAGAAGAAGGCTAATATCTCAAAGAAGAAGCACAAGATGGTTTGGAGAGAGAAAGACTGGCAGGAAGCACTCCATGAGGTTGCTTCTGCCTCACATCACTAAGTTGTAGTGATGGGGAATGAGTCCAGGGGGAGCTAAATTGGTGTTTCATTCATCCCTGGAAATGAAGGAGAGACCAAGTCAGGTAAAATATGTTTTACAAATTTTTAGCGACTTGATGGTTGCATATTTAAGGTCATGTTCTTGCTCCTTGAAATGCATGTCAAGGTGTAAGAAAATTAGCAGATGGTGGAGATTTTTCTACAACAAGTGTAGATGCTTTGTCAAGAGAAATATGTGTTGCCTACAAGAGGAAGAGTTATGACTAAGAGGAAATTGTTCTATGTATATTGTTTTCAAATTGGTATTAGACCATTATAAATTTGTTCAGAATAGTCTAGTTGGTACAAAGCCCAAAAGGAAGCAAATGTGTGACTAGACCAACAGAAGAGTATAGAGAAAGCTCAAAGGGGGAGCTGCTATAGGTATCAAATCAATGTTATACTTGATACAGTGCAGTCTAGGATATCAATTTGTACATAGTATAAAGTGAACACATTCAAAATTGGTATCATAATGATAATCGGTATCAGGACATGATATCATCAATTAGTGTCAAGTATATGATTCAATTGACACAGAGCATGAATTAGAATATCTATAATTGATATTAAACCTGATTGGAATTGTGTATGTAATGGCACTTCAACTAGCATCAAATATTTTTTTTGGTATAGAGCAGTTGAAGCATATGGTATTGCCATTGTAGTAAAAATGTCGAATGCAACAATTAGTACAAAAAAATTGTTTTCAATTGGTATCAGTCAAAGGGGGAGAAAATCCCATTTGCCATGCTAAGAAGTGAAGGCTACAGTAGTATGGTGACTTGAGATAGTGAAGAGGAGAAAGGATGAGCAAGTGCTCAAAAGAATTGAGCATGAGGGAAAATAAATGAGTAATGATTAAAGTAGAGATTAAGAGAGATAGCTATGAAGATGCTCATAAGGATGAGCAAAGGAGAATAAATGTCCAAGGAGGATATTAGAATACAACCAGACCCTTTGCACTGCTTGTCAATGGAGAAGAATAATTTCAAGAGGAGTGATCCCTTTTCCATTGATGTCAAAGGGGGAGAAAGTATACAAATGCTCAAGTATCTGAGCAAGAGAGAGAAAGCCATGCAAATGCTCAAAGAGGAGCATTAAAGAGAGCAGTAATAGAAGGATAAAGTAAAGATGATATAGGTACAAATGTTGAATTGATTAATTGGTATCATTGAGCATTTAAGTTTTTCCATCAATGACAAAGGGGGAGATTGTTGGAATATGTTGTCATTGATGTTAAAAGGGGATCAAAGGAGAAGTGTGTTAGTTGTCATTGATGTCAAAAGGGAAAATTAGGCAAAGGAGTTTGTTGGAATGATGACAGAAGATGGATGAGAGGCAGTGCTCCTAATGGGGAATTGAGTGACAGATTCATGACAGGTTTTTCGAGAGCATTCTAGTCATGTGCTTTGCAGGTTGAGAAAGTGATGGACATCCCCAAAAATGAATTAGTTATTTTCTCAGGTGATATTAGGGTTTACAGATAAACCCTAATCTTTTTAGAGTCATGGAATTGTGAACAAAAATTATATTTTGTTGTTGATTGTGTATCGGTGCCGTGTCACATAAGTTACAACTTATGTCTTTGAATTCATGGGTATGACTAGCCCCTTTGCTCTATATTTACCGGCCCGACAAATATTCGCGACCATAATATTTCTTAAGTCACAGATTCCAATATTTTCTAATCCTATGTCACTGGTTCTCAAGTTTTGAACCTCCCACTTAGTGACTTAGCTTTTAAGGATATACATTACCATAGTTCGAAAGTAAATGAAGTCGGGAGTTCCAAGATTTTCTAACCTATGTCACAGGGTTCTCAAGTTTTGTAACCTAACTTGGCGACTTAGCTAATGGAGTGATAAGGAAGATGGCTCTCTTTGTTATCACATATGTTGTTTTCAAAAGTTCAAACCTCTAACATGAGGTTCTTGTAAGGGAAAAATAGGGCATCTCAGAGAAATCTCCAAGAACAGTGGTGCCTTCGATAACTTCAATTTTGATTAGATTTCCTCAAAGACACACACAACTATGTCCTAAAGCAGAAACAAACACACTTCATTTCCCACATTAATCCTTCTGAGAGAAGCACATGTAAAATTCAATAGCAAGCAATAAAATATTCTCGAAACAAAACCAACACAGATGAAAGATAAAACAAAAAACCAGAACACACAAATTTACGTGGGGAAAACCCTTTCGGGTAAAAAACCCCACACTCCAAAGATCGAGTCATTGTATTATTCAGCAACAAAAGATTACAATACAATTCAGGCTCATAGCCTTTTTAGAGATTACATCTTGTTCATTCTGGAATCAATCTGGTAGCAAACTCTCCCCTTTACATTTCTTGATCAACCTCTCAAAACAAACAATCCTCGTACTGTTGCAATACCCTCACATAGTATAC
>VDFB02343318.1:0-62497 GCA_007258455.2 Sequoia sempervirens | reverse complement strand
AACATGAATGATCAAATTGAAAAGTTGAAGAATTTGATAAACCAACTTGCAATGATGAAGGTGGAATATGAAGATCCTAAAATTATAAAAAAAATTATTGGAAGTCTTCTATATGAGTATCATAACTTCATACACACATTGTAGCTAATTGGAAAATTTGGCAGTATTAAACTAGAAGAAGTATATGGGGATTTTTTAATGGAGAGGATAGGCTTAAAAAGCTCACAGGCGCATCTAACAAGAGCTCTCAAGAATTTATTGGTAGAGAAAATATAATAATTATAATTAAAGCAAATCATATCAAAATCAAAGACAAAATCAAGGGAATCAACATAGAAGTAATCAAAGGAAATGAAATCAACCAAGGGACAATCAACAAAGATAATTTTAAAAGACACAAAATTAATGCAAAAATTACAAAAATAATTCTAAAAGATAAAAACCTATAACATTTATGATTGTGTAGAAGAAGAGTATAAAAGTGATCAATGTCCTATGAAATCACATGTAGGAGGGAAAAGAAAATTTTATCAAAGAAAACAAGCAAATTTTTCTCAAGAGGAGAGTGATCATAATATATTAATAGCCTCTTTATTTGCTCACAGAGAGGAGCTATACATACATCTTAATATTCCTCAATCCCTCATAGTGATTGATGAATTTGCAAGGAAGCTTTGGGTCTACTTCCTTAAGCAAAAAGATAAAGTAATCAAAAGACTCAACAAATTAATTATTCCCTTAAGACCACCATAATGAAGACCAAATTTATCCTCAAAATTATGGCATGCTCAATTCTAAGGGGAAACATGAATGGTAACAAGCTATCCAAAATGAAAATGACTCTTTGGTAGAGAATAAAACTTGGGAATTGGTGGGCTTTCACAAAGGCAAGAGTGTGGTCAACAATAAGTGGATGTATAAGACTAAGTTAAAGTTTTATGGAATTATTGAAAAGCACAAGGAAGGATTAGTGACCAAAGGTTACTCATAAAAGAAGGGAATTGTCAACACATACATTTTTTCTCTTGTAGTAAACATCAATATCATTGTTAGGACTAGTATAGTAATGACAACTCATTTCAAGTGGTTTCTTCACCAAATGGATGCTAAGAATGAATTTTTGAATGGTAAAATGAATGAAGAGTTCTCAATTACTAAACCATAGTGATATACTTAGTTTTTTGGTTAATAAAATATCTTTAAATTACTTAAAGCAAGCTCCAAGGGATTGGTATATTAAGATTGGCAAATATTTCACAAATCAAGGCTTCCATAATAGTCCTCATGATCCAAAGATGTATGTGAAGAAATTTGATGAAGATGGCATAATTATTATCATAATGTATGTTTATAATCTTATAATCATATGAAATAACATGAACAAAATTAATGACATGAAGTTAAATTTGAAAGATAGATTTGAGATGACATATCTTGGCTTTTTGAACTACTTTCTTGGCATCCAAGTATGGAAAAAAGATGATAAATTTAAATATATCTCAAACCAAGTATTTTTTAGACTTGTTGAGAAATTTTAGGATGAAATATTGTAAGAGTATTCCTACTTCACTCACTCTAGGATTGAAGCTAACTAAGGATATGGAAGGTGAGGACGTTGATCCTACCTTATACAAGAAAACTTTTGGCAGTCTTATGTACTTGACTCACACTTGAAACTAGAAATTTATTTTGTAGCAAGTGTAGTTTCAAGGTTTTTGAGTTCTCCTAAGGTTCCACATTAGATGAAAAAGAAATAGAATATTGAGAAATGTTCAAGGTAATTTGACTATGAATATTTATTATTCTTCTCTTGGAGACCTAGCACTTGTAGGATATTTTGATTCAGATTGGATAGGTTGTGTAGATGACCAAAATCTAACATAGGATCTTGGTTTTTTTCACTACTTTCTTGGCATCCAAGTATGGTGAAAATATGATAAAAAAATTCTTTCAAACCAAGTATGTTGTAGACTTGTTGAGCAAGTTTATGATGAAATATTATAAGAGTATTTCTACTCCACTTAAGCTCTAGGATTGAAGCTAATTAAGGATATGGAAGGTGAGGATGGTGATCCTACCTTGTCAAAGAATTGTTTTGGTAGCCTCATACATACTTGACTCACACTCAACTAGAAATTTATTTTGTAGCAAGTGTAGTTTTAAGGTTTTTGAGTTCTCCTAAGGCTCCACATTAGATTTCAAAGAAAGATAATATTGAGATGTGTACAAGGGACTTTGACTATTGATCTTTATTAATCTTCTCTTGGAGACCTAACACTTGTAGGATATTTTGATTCAGTATTACACCCCAATTGTGTAATTACTATTTACTATTACTATGTAGGGTAAATATGAATGTAATGTGAATTCTAGAGATGAATAATATGTTCTTGTACTTTCTTATCAATGTGTTATATGTGAATGTTATCTCATTTGATGTTTTGGAAAAGTACTGCATATATGTGCATGAATGGTTATTGAATTAATATTCTAACTTTGGAGACGTATTACGTATAATGCATATTTTGTGAACAGTTGGCTACCATGCACATGTGTTAGTGGTTGCGGGTATATGTTCAATTCCTCTAGGCAGAGGGGAAGTATCACTCAAGAGAAGAACTTGGTCAGGTAACTAGTAACGTAAAATATTTGAGCATACACACACACCACAGTAGAATATTTGAGTTGAGTCAATTTGTGGGAAGGGTGAAGCCAAAATAGTGGTTTACAATTGAAGTGAGGAAGGAAAACTCACAAAAAATGAATGTATGGAAAAAATTTTGATTTTAGGGGTTTGTACGAACCTATTGGTTCAACATAACCCATTAGGGGTTCGCTAGAACCTAGGTTCAAGCGAACCCTCCTAATACTTTCCTGCCAAAAAAAGCCATCAAAACCCCTTATAGAAGGGGGGTTTGAATGAACCAAGATTCGAATGAACCCTGGTTTGAACGAACCCCTTTTATTCCTCATCCCCTCCCTGAGACACAAAAAAACCTAAAATTTGGCACTTTGGAGGTCGGGTTGAGGATGAAAATGGAGGAATTTTTACAAACCCAACTTGCATCAAGTAGTCCTTAGAATGAGCTATCCAATGAATATAATTTTAATATGTTTTAATTTTATTATGTTTTTTTTTTACTTTTATTAAACATAGGTTTTTCATCGAAAATGAAGGTCTCTGTTCTGCACATGTGAAAAAATAGCAGATTATCAAAAAAAAATTGAAAAATATGAGTGCACTAGATATTGAAGTCCTTGATCCAACCAAAAAAAAAATGAATTTGATATATACAAAAAAAGTTATGCATTATAGTGCATATGCGAAGGTAATTGGTTTGACTTTGAAACTTGATTAAAGAAAAATATTTAATTAAAAATTTCTAACCAAGTGCAAGCACTTAGATATTAGAGTCATGAATCTAAATTCGAAAGAAATAGAATTTTATCCTTCATGGAAAAAAGTTATGCATTATACGTTTACGTCACTTTTTAAAATGTAGTTTTTGAAAAAACCAATTTCATTATGAGAGACGGAAAGAAGTGCAATTTGATTCAAAAATTTTGAAAAAAATATTTTTAGAATCTACAGACAAAATGTGATGAGACTCAAGTTTTCCTGATCTTCAAATTCTTCACAGTTTAGCCGCTATAGGTGCCCGAATGTGAAGATTTAGTTTAAAAAAATAATTTCAGTGTCCAGTTTGACCAAAAATTGTAAACCACTATTGTGGGATCACCCGGAAGTTGGTAAGTCATCCTTAGTCGATGTGTTCACATTAGTAGACCCTTGTTTACTATAGAGTGCATTATCGGGTGATGTTTATCTATTTGATCTTTCTAAGAGTTCTTTTGTGTATTATTATGATTATATTGATAAGAAGGATACATACATGGAGTATGTGTATATATATGTACATGCATGTCAATGGGATCTAACGACATGAATATGCATATGTATAGAGGTACCACACATAAATGTTTAGCAATACAATGGTAATTGTGAATGGTTATATGTGAATTGAATGTGTACATCTATATATATAGTATATACATATATCCATATGTATATATGTATCGATACACTTGTACGATGGAAAATGGACATACCCATATAGATGTGTCAATATATGTATACATACATGGGTGATCCCACAATACTGGTTTACAATTTTTGGCCAAATTGGACACTGAAATAATTTTTTCTAACTAAATCTTCACTTTCAGGCACCTATAGCAGCTAAAATGTGAGGAATTTGAAGATGATGCAAACTAGAGTTTTGTGACATTTTTTCTATAGATTCTAAATATATTTTTTTCAAAATTTTGGAATCAGATTGCACTTTTTTCCTTCTCCTTCAAAAACTAGTTTTTCGAAAACAACATTTTTAAGGAGTGGCTCACCATATAGCACATAACTTTTTTTCCATGAATGATAAAATTCTAATTCTTTCCAATTTAGATTTTTAACTCCAATATCTAGTGCTTCCAGTTGGTTAGATAGTAAACATTTATTGAATATTTTTCCTTAATCAAGTTTTGAAGTCAAACCAATTACAATTCAGACATAGTATGGCGTAATTTTTGTATGTATCAAATTCATTTTTTTTGTTGGATCAAGGACTTCAATATCTGGTGCACTCATATTTTTCAAAAAAAAAATTGATAATCTGTTATTTTTCCATATGCGCATAATAGAGAGCTTGATTTTCGGTGAAAAACCTATGTTTTTGGTTAAGGAACAAATAGGTTTTGAGGGTGACCCGAAACCCCTAATAGTAACAAAGAGACATATACAGCATTAAAAGTGTCCAATAAAAAAAAACAAAAAGCTTCCCACAAAGAAGAAAATAGAGGAACCCATGGAAGCACAGCAAAAACCAACAAAAAACCACAAAAGATTCAACCACTAGGCCAGATTCCTGAGAATCTCCGCCGCCTCCTGCTCCAACTTGTTCATGTTGATAGAAGACTTTTTAATTTTCTAGATGTTCACAACAGCCTGATCCGCCTTCTTCTTTAGGTTCGCTCTAGTTCTGTTGCTCAACCTGCCTCCTTCCAGCTGGCTTTCCTCTTTCTCAACATCCATGAACACAACCGTCCTAACCTGATGAGCATTTTCCAAATTCTCCATCATCGTGCTCATGGTCTTTGCAGTAGACTTTAAAATTGTGTGACTCATAACAAGCACCTTGTGGAGGGAGTCTTTTATGTTCCTCAGATTTTCCTCCATCTCAGACAGCTTACCATCATGGTTGCTTTTGAATTGCTGTAAATCCTCCACCATTTTCTTAAGACACTCCACCATGTATTTCTTCTCATCCTCTGTCCATAAATCAGTGGCCTTAACATTTTCTATGTTTTGATTGTTGTCATCCTTCTCAATCTTACTGTTCATTGCTCTCTGGTTCAGTTTAATTTCCTTAATCTCAAAGAAGACCTAGCTAATTAACCTGAAAAAATCCACAGACCCATTATGAGAAATGGCCAGAATATCATCAAGGAATTCCCGTTCATCTTTAAAATAATGGTTTTCCTCCTTAAGATCCCTAGTAAAACAGGGCCTCTCCTCTCTGTCAGTCACGTGCCTTGTTTGTTTTTTCATAGTTTGCATACATTGAATGTCAACTCGAGTCTAGTTGTAAAGTTTTTTTTGTTTAGTTCAAGAATAAATTAGCAATCGATAGGTGACGACGTGCAAGTCAGAAATATTAATGTCCTCTATGTTTAATAAAACTTTGTTTACTAAAACATTAAAAAACCTATGTTTAATAAAACTAAAAAAACAAATACATAATAAAACCAAAACATATTAAAATTATAGTCATTGGATTCCTCATTCTGAGGACTACCTGATTCTAGTTGGGTTTGTGAAGTCTCATCCATTTTCATCCTAAACCTAAGCTTTGAAGGGCAAAAAATCTATTTTTTTTTGTGCCAAAGAGTAGGAAGGTGGGAAAAGGGGGGTTCCCTCGAACCAGGGGGGTTCAAGCGAACTAGGGTTCATTCGAACCCCCTTTCAAAAGGGGTTTTCCTTGTCTTTTTTTGGTGAGAATGGTGGGGCATTTCTTTAAATGGGTTCGCTCAAACCTATGTTCTAACGAACCCTCTTTTGGTTCGTTTGAACCAAATAATTCACTCGAACCCCAAAAACGAAATTTTTTTGCCATGGGGTCAATCTTTTAAACTTTTCTTTCCTCACTCCAATTGTAAACCACTTTTGTGGGTTTACCCACATATACATGTACATAGAGGCATATACTTATATACACACACACATATATATATATACAATCAATATATTGTGATTAGTATGCGAATACCATTGTGAATATACTTATTTGAATATTGAATGTATACATGCATTGATGACTTATGATATATATGTACAAATATATAGTAACATTTATATATATATATACATATATATAAATATGTGTTGATATTTATATATATATGTATATGTGATATTATATATATATATATATATATATATATATATATATATATATATATATAAATATGTGTTGATATTTATATATATGTATATGTGATATTATATATATATATATATATATTAATATATATAGATATATTAATATATATTTAATATATTTAAATCTATTACTTGAAATTGACTATCATTAATAATGATAGAGGTCGATTATACTTTACTTATCACTATATTTGGTAAGGTTGAGTTTTACTCTTCCTGCCATGCATAGTGGATCACATATATACTACAATGTAGCTCACTAAATTAAGTTGATACTTCCAGGTGAAGACTAAGTTGATACATTTGATGGGTATCTTATTTGAATTGGTAAATACTAAACTCCATGTCATTATGCTTAAACCAACATCTATAGAGGTATGTAAATAATTTGACAAATTTGTCAAAACTGATTTATTATCTGAATCAACTTATGCTAAGACTTGGTCGATGCAAGCTTGGTGTCACATTTTTGATATTGACTGTTTCTGATAAGAAGAAAACCACGCCAAATTTAAGAGTAAATATTGATGTTTTAGCACCACCTTTGAATCCTTATACTTGTAGATTTCCATGATGAAATGCAAACTAAATTCAATCATGTGTTGATTTGAATTAGCCTCTAATTGTTGTTGATCAAAAAGGTCAATATGTAGTTGTTTTAGTTGAGTATGAGGTTACATTTTCACCACCTTTTAGCTATGATATATGTGTTATTGTGCATGCTTGATACAGTTAGAACTCATGCCTAAATTGTACGCTAAGTAGTTACCAAATCGTTGTATAAATAGTGGTGCTTGATCACTTGTTTGGGATGCATTTCTACAAGCTTTTACTCTACATTTTTTGTCAATTTAATCATTTTTTTTTTAGAGAGAGAGAATTTTGTTATATTGAGAAAGAGTAGTATTTGAGAGAAGTAAATTCTATCAACATGAGAATTAGCGGGTTATTGTGACATCTCTTGAGAAGCTATATTCAGTCTAATTGTTGCTTGGGGAAGCTACATTGCTATCAATTGATTGGATAAGTGATAAAAGGCATGAAGATATTTCTTCTTTGTTATTTTATTTATGAAATATTGTTCTCCATGAATGCTTTGAATTGTCTTTTATGAGTACTTGCATTTAGGGAAACTAGAATAGCTTTGAAAAGTAAATAAAAGCTATTGTGTTTTTTTTTTGATGTGCTTGTATGTACTCCATAATAGGAGGTTGGTGTTTATCATAGGTATTAAATACTATATATGATTAAAGAAACTAATAGTTGAAATAGAAGTTGCTATGTTGTTTTTATGATGTGCCAAGAGTTTCATTGCTCCCTTATGTCCACCCCACAACACCAAGAAACTACTAGTTGAAATATATATTGTGAATCACACATAGAAAGTATGCATTAAGTTATTTCTTACCCCCCTCCCCCCCTTCTTTGCAAATTATCCTACCTCCAATCATAATTGTGATTTTTATGGGTAACCCAATAGTCTCCACAGACCTTTGGTTTGAGTGGTAGTTAAGGGGTCCTTCCCAATGTCACCTACATTTCAATCTTATAAACATCGAACACTCATCCTCACATGAACTATTTGACTCTAGATTGCATCTTTGTTAGCAACCATTTGATATAGGTGATTGAGGTATAAAGATCTTTTAAGTTTGAAATCTCTAAAATCAACTTGTTTTGGTTATAAATTGTTTTGAGAAGTTTTGAGCCATGATTTGATCACATCGGGTTTCAAAATTATATTTTAGTATAATTTTTCAACATTTTTAGAGTTTTAGCCTTTTGAGTTTGTATATGGATATGAATTTGAGTTTTAAGTCACTTTCAAGATATAGGAGATAATTAATATTATTTTTTGTTGAATATAAAATTAATAAAAATACTAATTTGTTGAATTTAATACTTTCAATTTTTCTAAATAACTTTCAGTTTGACTATCTTTTAAGTGCGTCTTAGTTATTTTTTTGACTAATAAAGTAGGGGGAAGGGCCCGTGAACCCAAACAGAGAACAACAAACAGGTCAGATGGCTAGCAAAATAGGAACAACATGATAGCATGACCAAAACTACGGACTTACACCACACACCGAAATGACCCAACCTAGGACGAAACAACAAAAGGCCTAACAACTCAAAAACCACCCAAACCAGGAGAGCATTAAAAGTACAAATACATATGTTCAAAAATAGATAACCTTAAAAACATAAGGGCTTGAAAACTTGAGAAGTACCAAAACATCTATGCCAAAACACAAAGAAAAAGAAAACCCAACACTACTTTCTAAGACTACAAATCAAGTCCCATCCCGTAATCAGTTGTTCCAGCTCCTCACTGCATTGCTCCATCTCCTCAGTTGTTCTTTCCTCCTGTTGCATCTCCACATCCTAACTTGCGGCCTTTCCTGACTTTTCCCATACAATTAACCGTTCCAAAGATCACCCTTCTCATAATACCTAGAGTGATAGACATCAACCTATTAAACGCCTTGTCAATTTTGTTAACTTTTTCTTGGAGCTCATAAAATTGATTTAGATAAAACTCAAAGGGATTATTTTCTAGTTTCATTTCCTCTTCAAGGTCCTTCATTTCCTGCCCACCCACATCATCTATGGCTTTCATTATCACATATTCAACTTCTTTTGTTGTCTATTTTTCACCTTCTTCCTCGTTATCCTCTAAATCTTGCACAACCTCTTGATCAACGCCCTCTTCCTCTTCATCTTCTTCACTGCTAATGGAATCCTCCTCAAGCTCCTCACCAAGAATCATAGAAAGTTCCTTCTTGCTTAAATCTAGAGGAGCCTCTTCTTCTAAAGGGTTGTATCTTAATTATGGTATTTAGAAGGTGAGCGGTGGATTTTATTTTAAAAGAAAGAGTCTCATGTAAAACAATTAGTCATAGAAGAATGAAATAGATATTTTGATGTTTTCATATACGGACAATGGGTAAGACCAATGTATTAGACATAAAAGTAGGAGGTTTGAGGGATCACTGTCTCAATACAATAAATATTTATTTTCAAAATAAAAAAGATCCGATTCGACTTGTATGACTAAGGATGGTCATTCATTATGTTCATAAATGTGTTTAGTATAAAATTCATTATTGTATGCTACAATTATGTAAAAATTGCAATAAAAAGATGAAAAATTTAATCAATGATAGAATACCAATAATCGATTTAATAATTATTTTTATTTAAAATTATAACAATATCATTACAATAGAAAAATATTTACTTTAGATTAAACATAATTGATTGATAAATACAGTAATACTAATTAATTAACAATTTTGATTAAATAATATTACCAACCTACAAAATTACAAATATTTTTTGTTTGTACCTCTCAACTATTTAAATAACACATTTGAGCATTGTTAATATTCTTCCACCATTCAGTTTTTTTAACATATATTGGACCGCTACTATCGCTACCAAGATCGGCATTCCGGTGGGGGTGTTCTTTATTTTAACGCTGCGTTCTCCAGCTCTGCGTTTTTCCCGGGACGGTGGATGAGCCGCCGCCGCCGCTGGGCTTCCCATCTTGTGTGGTCGCTTGGAGTTGGCATCCCTTCAGAGCATTCCTTTTCCAAGAGAAACTGCAGTTCTATGTCTTCTAATGTTACAGTGAACTGGAGTGTCTTTACAGAACGGTGAGTTTAAGCCATGAGAAACGGTCAACTGCAGTTATGATGTATTGGAATACATCCATATCATAGTTTTTCAAATTTTGGACTCATATGTAATCATAAAGGATACCAACCCAGGAAGTCGAAAACGGTCCGCCCATTCTACTTGTATGTTATTTCTTACTATTATGTTGTTTTTGTTTTCTCTGCCGTTGGTTTGCATATATATGACACGTCATGTCGACTACTTTTCAAAAGGTCTATCTCGACGCCACCAAAAGCTCAAAACGAACTGCTGTTTACAGACAGATGGTATTGATCTTTCTGTGGGCTATTTATTTTTCCTAAAGTCGGTGGGCTGCAGCGGGGGATCATTTCAGGTAATAATTTCTGCAAATAAAACCCCACAAGTATCTATCGCAGTATATACAAGAAGAAAAAGTTGTAAACAGGATAGTTAACAAGCCTTTTCCCCTACCGAAAAAGATGGCAGAAACGGAGAGTAATCATAAGCAGAGAAAAATAATGGTGGCTATAGATGAGGGCGAGGAAAGCATGAATGCACTCTGTTGGGCTCTCGATTTCTTCTGCATTGGCAGTACCCATGAGCAGCCCAAGGACACCCTTATCCTCTTGCACGCTCAGCCGCCGCCGGAGGATTTCACGGATATGGATAGTACAGGTTTTGCTTCTTTATGTTTTCTTCATATCTAGGTAATCTTCCAATTTCCCCTCTACCCATTTTGCTGTTCTAACATGATATTTTGTTATTGTCAGGTTACATATTCTCATCTGAAATTGATCAGGCTATGGAAAAGTACCATAAAAACGTCACTGAAAATGTGTTGAAGAGGGCCAAACGCATTTGCATTGGCAAAAATGTAGGATATATTTTAGTACCAACTTGACCCAATTGGTAGTTTGTATCAACAGATCTGGTTTTTAATTTTAAAGTTGATTTCTGGTTCAGGTGTGTGAAGAGACCAGAGTGGGTGTTGGAGATGCGAGGGATGTTATATGTGAGGAAGTAGAGAAGGTTATGCCAGATTTCTTGGTGATTGGAAGCCATGGCTACGGTACCATAAAGAGGTGTGCACTGTGATGATTATGTTTTCTGTAGTCTTCGTATTTGCTGCCTTGCAATGTATTGAGTTTCGATCGCTGTGCTGTTTTCTTGCAGGGCATTTTTGGGGAGTGTCAGCGATTACTGCGCACACAATGTGAAGTGCCCAGTTTTGATTGTGAAGCATCTCAAGAAATCTTAAGAGTCTTTTGTCAAGTTTAAAAGGCTGTTTATCTAAAGATCAGTGGCAATGATGTAAGAGTTTTTGGCATCTTTTTCAATTTGCTTCTCTCATATGATGACATCATATTTTGTGGAGCACTTAAAGCTTACACAGTCTTATATATTTTTTCAGTTTTTTTGCATATTTGGCTTGATAAGAGAGCTGCCTATTATTTTTGCTTGTTTGGATTGAGACCATGTCATATAAAAATACCTTTTTAAAATAGTGAAGATGTGTTTTTTAGAAATATTTTTTTATGAATAATTGTCAGCATAAAAGTACACATTCACGAAAAACGAGCTTGTTTTGTAATGTGATTTCATCAAATCAACAAATCCTATTTTGTGTTTCAATTCCACATCTATTTTCTTTATTCCATGTTTTTGACTAATTTGATGTTCTATTCCATAGTATGCTCTCATCTACCCTCATAGAATCTTGATGATCAGAAATGGTTTTAAAAGTAGTGACACCATTTTATCTACCCAAACATTGCCCTTTCATTTGCTAGTAGTTATTGTTTCTATTTTTAGGGTAGAATCCCTATACTAAGGATTTTCAAATATCATTGAGGACGTATCATTTTGGTCTAAGTTAAATTCCCTGTATAGGTTTCGAATGATGGGTGAAGGGGCTACCCTAAAAAACCATTCCATTAGATAGTCTTTCCATATACTTTGGAGCTTTCATGAGCCCTCAAGTTTATCAAAAGACCCCATAGGTGTTTTCAAAACCTACCCTAAGGATCCATCAACCATCTATAACCATTGATGCACATGTAAGTGGTTAACCTCAAGAAGTTGCTTGCACTATACTTGATTCATTTGTATTGATATGTATGTCAACTTTGTGATAAATTCTAAATTAATTCAACACAAAATAGATTGTATGGGTTGAGAGCATCAAATGTTCTTCCTCATTGCTAATGGCATGAACCAAGATATTTTTTCTCTCATGGAAAAATCCAATCTAATGGGGGAAGTTTGACTAACTACCTTGTTTACAAGGAAACGGATCCTAGCAAGTGATAATGTTATCATTAATTGAAGTGGGGGTCACATCACTTTCACTCCTTGGGGTAAAGAGTGCTTAGTGGAAAATTATGTTATTGCTTTTTAGGTTTGGATGTAGAATGATAGGTATGTTTTAAAGGCATTATCTTGTAGCTCATTGGAGCATTATTATTGTGTTTCTAGCGTCAATAATTTTAATGACTTATATCTAGAATGTGTTATCTACTATGCAAGACTCTTCCTTAACCCACATTTTCTCATTCTCTTCTTGAATCTACCTAAGAAGGGGTACATTCTTTTGAATTTCATTTATACCAACTCAATCCAGTATTCCTTAACCGTTGGACACAGTTGGAATGAAAATATGATTTTCGCATATTTACTTGATTTGTTGAAGTTGTGATGTTTGCTTTGACTATTGAATTTTCCTTGTGATGGTATTGATAGATTCTCATTTTTTTTATTATTTTGAATATTAAACTCTAATTAAATATCATAAACTAAATGCATGAAAAGAGATTTCATCTACTTCATTTTATTTTTCAAGTTGAAGTGTGAGTTAATTAATCTACATGCAAATAATAACTTCTATATGGATTTCTTAGATGCAACTACATTGTGTTTTTTAATTCCAAGGAGAGTTTGAAAGTAAATGAATCTTTTAATCTACTTGCAATAAAAGTACAAGATGTAATCTAAATCTAATATAGCAAAGAAAGAAGCAACAAATCTAAGCTAAATTAAGAAACAACAATAAAGTGTTATAATTATTATGCAAGAGTTTGTGATCTAATTACTAACCAATGAAATATTGAATAAATAATTTTTTTCTTGAAATGAAAAAATCTAGAAGAATCTTTGAAGCTTCTTGTGAAACTATTATAATTTTTCCTTAAAGGATTTAACTTTTATCATTAAATTCTTCTCCTTTTCCATCCTTCAGATACTTTACTTAATGGAAATGGAAGATGCAAATTAGGAACATACAATAGATTTTTGTAGGTAATGTGATATCCCAAATAAGATAATTTAGATTGATTTGATTTTAGAAACAAGAATGTGATCTTCTAAAGGTGATCCAAGTTCTAAAAGGATGAGATATCAAGATTGTAGAAAAGGCATACAAAGGTGGCCTAATAATCATTCCATCTTATGAACACAAAGCTTGAGAGTTCTCTGTTTTCTAAAAGCTTCTTTGAATTCTATGTATGTGTTGTCTCTTTGAATGAGAGCTTGAGGGGTTTAAATAGGTGAAGAAGATATGATACCAAAGAAGAAACAAGGAATGAAATCAATCTTTAAATCTAGAAACAAGAAATCCAACCATCCTACATTAAAAAAGTGAGTTTGGGAAGGAAATTGGAAAAAAACAACAAATATCAATGACCCATGAACATGTCAAATGGTGATATCACTTGTCTTAGGGAATAGGTTACCTCTCTTACCAAGGCAAGTCACTTGAGATACCCTATAGGTTAACATGGGTTGCTTGGGTGACCCTAAGGTCTCTTACGCAACTTTGTAGCTTAAGGAAAGGAAACGGACTTTTAGATTACAAAAAGGGATATTACATTGAGAAGAGACAAATAAAGGTGAAGGACATCTAAAGGAGTGTGCAAAGACACTAGGAAGACTTCATCAAGGTAGAAAATTTCATGAGGAGAAATAACTACATCATGTGGGTCATGAGCTAGACCACTAAGTTATCATTGGACATGTATGTTGATCGACATAATTTTTGGTGCTTATATACTTCCTTAAGTGGGTATGGATGTGTACATGGAAGGTAGGTGCCAAATTATCAAAATTGTTGTGTGGGGTCCAAGCTTACTCATACTTATTTTCGTTTGTCCCATATATAAATCTACAAACAAATTGGTTAATCACATGTAATATGACAATTGAGAAGGTGACAATCAAAATATGACAAGAGAACTTACCATCGATGTGAGGTTTAGATAAATAATACTTTGTTAAATGCATTGATTTGTGTGAAGAACCTAAAAATAAAATAAAATGACTACTAAATTTTGATAAATCCTTATAAGTTTAATATTAGTAGAAATCAACAATAAGAGAACATACCATTATCATGGGTTTTAATGTATACTTTTGTTGAATTGCTTCAATTTTTAAATGTGGTGAGAAAAATATAGTATGGAATAAGAAGTTAACTTGCAAGAGTATAAATAAGTTAAAATAGGGTCATTTTTACTTTCCATAGTGAATAGAGGTGAGGGAGAAAGAAGGAGAAGTGTTAGTATAGGATTTTATTCTCCTAGTTGGATAATTTATTTTCCCTTACTCATAATTTTTTCCTACACTTTTATTAAGCTTGTTTAGGATAATAAAGTGAGTTTAATATTTAATAACTAGGAGATAAGGTGATGTGATGTCCCCTTCCTTAAAGGGTGGACCACTTTCTACTTTTGGTGGAACCTTCCACTTTTTGTGGTTAATTCCTATTGGTTGGATTTTCCACCCCCATTATCTCCTTAGTTGTATATAAACTCACTACCTAGCTTGTATTTTTCATCTTAGAAGCTCTTAATGCAATTCTGTCATCCTGACATTGCATATCTCTCAGAGTTTTTGGTTTCCATTTTTTGAGTGTTTCCAATTTATGTAGCTTTGAATTTATCTTATAAAGTTCCTTAGGTAATTCAATCTATTTCAGAATTCTAACAAGGTATTAGAGATTTATTTTGAGAAATCCAAGTTCTTAGATTCCTAATTGAGAGATTGAGTTTTCCATGTAAGATCTTGTAAATTCTCGTATGCTCTTCTCTTGCATTTTGAATGATCTAGGCAATCAGAAAGGGGTGAAGCCACAATAGTGGTTTACAATTGAAGTGAGGAAGGAAAACTCACAGAAAACGAATGCATGGAAAAAATATTGATTTTAGGGGTTCGTACGAACATACTGGTTCGACTGAACCCATTAGGGGTTCGCTAGAACCTGGGTTCGAACGAACCCTTTTAAAGCTTTCCCGCCAAAAATGCCAACAAAAACCCTTATAAAAGGGGGGTTCGAATGAACCCCCCTTATTCCTCATCCCTCCTTTGAGACACAAAAAAACCCTAAATTTTGGCACTTCGGAGCTCGGGTTGATGATGAAAATGGATGAATCTTCACAAACCCAACTGGAATCAGGTAGTCCTCGGAACAAGCTATCCAACGAATATAATCTTAATATGTTTTGGTTTTATTATGTATTTGTTTTTTTAGTTTTATTAAACATAGGTTTTTAATCGAAAATGAAGGTCTATGTTCTGCACATGTGGAAAAATAGCAGATTATCAAAAAAAATTGAAAAATATGAGTGCACCGATATTGAAGTCCTTGATCCAACAAAAAAAAATAAATTGAATTTCGATATACAAAAGGTTATGCTTTATACGGTCATGCTATATCGAAATGTAATTGGTTTGACTTGAAAATTGATTAAAGAAAAATATTCAATAAAAACTATCTAACCAAGTGGAAGCACTAGATATCGAGTTATGAATCTAAATTTGAAAGAATTAGAATTTTATCCTTCATGGAAAAAATTTATGCGTTATACAGTGCATCACTTTTAAAAATGTTGTTTTTTGAAAAAAACCAGTTTTCGTGGCAGATGGAAAAAGAAGTGTAAAATGATTCCAAAAATTTTGAAAAAAATATTTTTAGAATCTACAAAAAAAATGTGATGACTCTAGTTTGCATTATCTTCAAATTCTTCACGGTTTAGCTGCTATAGCTACCCGAATGTGAAGATTTAGTTAAAAATAATAATTTCAGTGTCTAGTTTGGCCAAAAATTGTAAACCACTATTGTGGGATCACCCAAAGCGTTTACAAAGATCTAATAACCTCTTCATATTATATATATTTGTTGTGATATTCAAGTGGTTGCAATATTTCTATTTATACTGGAGGTATTTTTTATTGTTCTAACATGTCCAAGAGGCTCAAGAAAGTCAAGATTGGCTTTTGTTTCATTTGATTTGGAGATCGTTTGACATAGTTATTATTTAGTAGGAAAAGTGATGATAGATCCAATTAGCTTAACTTGTATTATCCTCTTTCACATACTCAACATTTAAACATGGATCAACTAAGGGAGACCTAAATTTAATTTTGCATGAACCATATAACAAGTCGATCCTAAATCAAATTTGTTTCTACCAATAATAGATAATGTTATGCTCTTACTTCAAAGAACTTAATCTAGACCTATCTCATCGTCATAAGCTTCCTCCATATGGCATACACTTCCCTTCTTTGGTGCAAACACTTAGATGTTATTCATAGTTAACCAGTCAACACAGACAATACTTTGTTACATCTAACTTTCCTTATGTTGAAGCTCAACCTTTGAAACTTTAAAATTTGATACACCATGAGTAACTTTACTTTAGGTTCAAACCACAGATTATAGTAGACAACTATGATAGAATGATGAGAAAGACACTATTATAGTATAATATAGTGCATGAGTAACAATCCACATAATACTTTTGCAAACACTTCTAGACTACTTCTAGCAACTGGAATAGATACAAGCATGATATTTCAAGTATACAACATGTAGTATTCTTTCTTTTTCTCAAATTATCTAACATGACATGATCATGATAGAAATACACCCTAATTTCAAAACCTCATTTACATAATAGAAATGATTACATAAATAATTTTGATTGATTTGTTGGCATTTCTCCTTTGGCATCGGTGAGCACCTTTGACATCAATGACAACATAAGTTTAATAGTGAAAAAATTTGAAGAAGAGAGGCCACACATAAGTTGATTAATGTTAATGGATGGATGCCTTGAATGCTCAATAGACTTGCAAAAGGTTGATGCCCGCACACAATGGATTGTTGCAACTAGCATGTAGAGGATAACTCAATACATCTTCATGATTTGGCATGATTTATCATAATAGCTCCTTGAACATAATTGCTTCCTTCATCTTGATGTCTTGTAAACTTGAAATTGATTGATGAAAGTGTTGTAATAATGTTGCTAATTCTTCCCTTGAGTTCCCTTCACGTATTTTAGGATACTTGTTTTTTCTCAATTGAAGTGTTAGGATCAAAATGATGAAAATACTATGTATTTATATGAAATTATCCTAATTTTCCAAAAATAAAATATTGATAGTTAACATTTGAAATTAGAAATTGAAATAATATTTATTACTGACACCAACATATTCAAATTTGGGGCCACATTAGGTGGTCTAGGGTGTAGTGTGTCCTAGACTAGATCCACCATTTTCAAGGTCTAAAAATATTGGGGGCAAAATATTAAAGGCATAATTTGATTTCCCATGTTTTATTTTCTAAGAATGTTTATAAAATGGGTAATTAATGTACATAAATAGGTCCAAGCACATAAGGGGGAGCAAAACCTAGCATGAAATTGTCAAGGGCATGACAATTTTTGATGCTACATTTAGCCCCCACTTTAGTGAGAGTATGATCTTATACATTCATACTCACACTAAAGGAAATAGAAATGCTAAAAAAATAAATTAACCATATTGAGGGGTGCATAATCCCCCAACTTAGGATCTTATCAATCCACAATATTAAGATAAACATGCATATAAGACAAGAAAAGCTTAACTCACACATAAGAAATTCAAAGAACAATCAATGAAATATATTTTAAAAGAATACACAAAGAAAACACACCCTACACAAATAATACTGTAGACATTGAAAATTGACCACTTTTGTTTGGTCAATTTACCCCTAATTCGACCAATTTTATATCCTTTGTATTAACTAAATAATAGTACCCTATTGTTTAATTAATATTCAATTATTCCTTATCCCTTCATCCTAATCTATTTCTTCTAGTATCCCTAAGTCCTAGCCTAAGGTAAATAATTTAATTTAATTATTTAACTACATCTATCTAATCTTATCTCTTTCCTCAAAAAATTAAATAAATAAGCTATTTATTTAATTTACCTTTTCACATGTCACATCCTCCATAATCTCCCACTTATTTTCTAATCCTAATCTTAATCCCAACCTAACCTACCCACTAATCATTTGCACACATTTAGTCCTTGATTAAGTGAGGTCAACCCTCCCCATCACATCAATGGCATGGGCCTTGTACCCTTAAGGGTAAAATCTCCCTCTCACTCCCTCTCCTTGTGCCACTTGTCACAATCTTGTAGCTTGAGAGGTCACATTCATCCTTAACCCTTGATGTCCATCAAGCAATACTAACCCTTCATCTATTTTCATCCAAAATCTATATATCTAACCCTTAGCCATTTTATAGAAAAATATCACTCATTTTTCATTGGAGTGTTGTTATGCTATTGAAATTTCTAGTGAGCACTCATCCAAATTGACCATCATGGGAAAATATACGCAATAGGAAGCTCATTACATTAGTTTGAGCTTTCTATGCCTAATCTAAGTGTTGTTTTGATTTTGTGTTTGGTTTTTAGTAGTTAAATCATTCGTTTTAAAGCAAACATTTCACTACACACATTTATGGCATGCCCAATGGGACCCACATCATGGGTTTGCTAACCATCATTTCAATTTTTTTGTGAGTTTATAGTTGTAGGTTTCTCACATAGAGGCGGACCTACCACACGGGGAGATTCATCATCTTCAGGGGTGGCTTTGTCTCCTACAAAGGTGGATACGCTTTAGCTCTCTGAAATGCAAGCAACCCCTTAAGAACAAGTGGCTCCACAAATGCACAAAGGTAGACTTGTTGCATAAGCAGGTCCACTAAAACTACATAGGAAAATTTGCAAAGGACAAGGGTAATCCCACAATAATGAGTCCCACTTTTTGGCCAAGATGGACATTTATATCAATATTTTTAACTAGATCTTCACTTTCTGAGACCTATAGCATCTAAACCATTAAGAATTTGAAGATGATGTGACTAGTGATTTATGGTGATTTATGTGTAGACTCTAAATATATTTTTATTTTTATTTTAAATAAATAATGAATCTTTCAACATCTCCTTTAATAACTAGTTTTTAATAGTAAACTACATTTTCAGAAAGTAACATTTATGTCATCCAACAAAACTTTTTTTCTACAAAGGATAAAATTCTAATTTTTAAAAAATAGATTCTTAACATCAATATCTAGTGCATGGATATTTTTCATAATTTTTGTTACATATTTTTTAATTAATTTTTGAAGTCACTATAACTATAATTTGGACATAGGTGTATGTCGTCTAGCATAACTTGCGTATATAACGAAATTCATTTTTTTTTCTTTTTGGTGAAACAAGGACTTCAATACCTAGTGCAAAGGTATTTGAAAAAAAAAAAATACAATGGTTTTCTATTTTTCCACCTCTATAGAACAAAGAACTTGATGTTCAGTGAATAACCTATGTTCAGTAAAAATTAAAAATTAAATACATGATAAAATGAAAACATATCAAAACTATACTTGTTAGAAAGCTCGTTTCGAGGGCTACAATATTGAAAATATCTTGTCAAGTTAACTACTAGTGAAGGTCCAACCCAAGGTTTGAAATTGGATTTACTGAGGAAATTTTAAATCAAAAACTAAAATTGTCATGCTAAGCCTCTTCATTTGAAGGTCCTTCGCTGAAAGGTGCCTTTGATCGAAGGTACCTTCAAGCGAAGATCTCTATGTAAAAATCACCTTTTCATGGAGCATATCTTCGCTTGAAGGTTGACCTTTGCTCAAAGGTCTCTGTGTGTATACTTTTGAGCGAAGGTCCTTCATTCAAAGGTATTTCTTTAAACAAAGGTTATCATGTAAATCATCCCTCCTCCCTTGAAAAACTTCATTGTTCCAAAAGTTGGACTCAGTATTGTGATATTCCCACAAGTGAATATATTGTTACAAGGGTGGTTGCACAAATGGGCAGACCTATTGCATAGGCAGATCCACTAAACCTAAAAAATGTGGATTTGTATAGGACATGTGGATCTACTTCTACATAGGTGGATTCGCTTGCACAAGGGAGACTTTGTTAAGAGGTGGATCTATAATCTATAGGGGAAAATCTATCACTACTTGGGTGGATACACTACTCGGGAGGTTCCTCTTGCAAAGGGGAAACTTTGTAATCTACAAGGGTAGATACGCTTTGTTCTTGGGCAGCTACATGCCTAGGTGGATTCGCTCTATTCTTGGGTGGCTGCATTATATTTTTGGGTGATTGCACTTTATACATCAATGACAACATAAGGTATTAAAAATCCACTTTGGATAATTTTTTATACCTATTTTTGGGGTAGGTGTCCCAACCCCCTTTGGGGTAACACTCCTTTTCTTTTTATCACTTTTGGCATCTAATCATCTTTTTGTGTAGCTTGATATCATTTGGTCCAAGATCAAAAAATCATTGAACTAATAACATATCTTCTGCAAGTTCATGGTCAAATATATCTTTTTTATCACTAATCTAGGAACACTTCATTTTTTCTTAAAGGGTCAATTAACTCGTTTGCTATGTTTTGAGTCACTTTTTCAAGTATGTTATCTCCTTGCACCGTTTGGTGAGCCTAAGGATTAGAAATTGCAATGTGCAAGTTTTCACATATGCTCTCTCCTTGTGCTACATGCGAGCTTGGAGATAAAAAATGCATAACATTACCTGCCCTTTAGGAGGCTTTCTTGGGGATTGCATCACCCCAAGGGACAACCTCAACCATGTGAACCGAAGGGGTATATAATGGGGGAAGAATGAAAGTTGTACTCCAATCTAGTCACATTGTGTTTAGCAAAGCTTTGTTGTTTGGGTGATTCCAAACTAGGAGTGCAAGATTGGTTTGAATGACTTGACTGATGTTCCTGACACATGCTTATGATGAGCTAGTTTTCATGGGCATGCCTCACGTACCATCCTAGTATTTATAGGATGCACTAGAGAGCTTGTACTTGCCTAGCTTAAGACCTTTTAGTTGTTTCCTATCATAGTGTAGGGTATAGTATCATGCTCAAAGCTACTCATTATGTATCTCCCTAAGTAGATATGAGAACTCTTTGAGGAAGGTATCAAGACATCTAGAGAAAGGGAAAAGGTGATCCCTTATGCAAATGGATCCCTCTCTACATACTCTTGAACGAGAGGAACCTTGTGTCAATATTAAGATATTAGCCTCACAACTGGTCCACACATATGGTAGGTTATCACTTCCAACTAACTAATTTAGGCCTGTGCTTTTTGTTGTGTCATCTTGTGCTTACCAGTGCATATCTCTAGTCCATCCTTTCATCATCCATCTTGTTTCTATTTGCTTGTAGTCTTTAGTCCTTTTTCCAGTCTCTATCTAGTCATCCTTGAGATATCCTACTTTGTTCTTGGGTAGATCTGCCTAGGTCATCCTCCCATCATCCCTAGATAGATGGACCCACCCTATTCATATAAAATTGTGTTCCTACACAGGAAAATCTGCTTTGTTCATAGGCAGCTACATTACCTTTTTCCTGGACATTTTGAAGCATAATGACCTATCTTTCTATAATTGAAACACTTGAAGGGTACAACTTACCTTATTTGCTAGTACCCTTTTTCAATCTTCTTACAAAATTTTCTTCCACTTCATCAAGATCAACTAGATTAGATTCATCATTCCTCTATTTCTTGTCAACTTTAAAAGCAGTTTCTTTCCTTGAAGCATCTTTGTCAACTCTCTTAATTCAAAAGTAGTTAAAGCACCAAACAATTGATCCCTAGAATATTGATCTAGATTTTGAGATTCCTTAATAGCAGAAACTTTAGCACTATAAGATTTAGGAAGGGTTCTCAATACCTTTTTCACAATTTCACTTTCCTCTAGTTTTCCACCAAGACCATTGATGTCATTGACAATTCCATCCACCTTAGCATGTAGAATGCAATATCTTCATCTTCTGACATCCTTAGGGTTTCAAATTTGGCCTTGAAATTCTACATCTTTTCTTTCTTGACCTTAGCATCTTCTTCATAAATGTTTTTCAACTTCTCCTAGACTTCTTTAGTAGTTTTGTAGCTTATTGCTTTCACAAGTTCTAAATCAAAGAGTCCACTCAAAATAGCATTCCTCACTTTTCCATTGTTCTCATAATCCTTGATATCATCTTCACTTGTCAGAGGAGTAGTAGGCATAGTATATCCATCTTCAACTGATTTTCATAGTCCAAACAGTAATGAGACAAGAAATGCTTCCATCCTTGCTTACCAAAAGGAATAATTTGTTCCATCAAACATAAGAACTTTGACACCATTCTTGTGCACCATCTAAATCTACCTCAAGCGGTAAAGCTTCTTCCAACCTCAACCTCTACTATGATACCAATTTTTAGACACACAAGACAACTAAGAGTGTGGGGGTGAATCAATTGTGCATTAAAAACTTCAAACCCTCATTAATCCTTATTAAGCATTAGCATGAATGTAAACAAATGAAATATCAACTCATCAACAACCATACTCAATAGAATACCAAATTTTACGTGGAAAACCCAATAAGGTAAAAACACGGTGATGATTAACTCACATATATATGTACATATCAATATCGATTACAAAAGGCTCACTATTGGAAGGGATCATTGTCCAAAGGACTCAGTGTCTAAAAGAAAGAAAGGCTCACTACCTAGGAAGATCACTTCTTCCAGAATATAAGAGATTACAAAGAAACTATTACAAGGAGGTTCGCTACCTTCGAGCAATAGGGGAATCAATCACAACAACTCTTCACCATCCCCAACCTTTGACTCACTGCCTCCAACAACTTCAGGCACATTGAAGTGTAGACACCTTATGCTCACTATTTCTGGTCTAGTCTTAAGCATTCATGCTCGCACTCAAATCTCAACACTTGATCACATAAACATAATTTTTCATCACCTCTCACATTACACACTTCTCCAATAATTGACCTTGCATATATATCTTCTGCAACCACGAATAACCTTCTCCAAGTTAGCTTCAATGAAACATATGCACCTCAGATGTGCAATTTCCACCAAATAGGTCGGCACCAAACACCTCTATAGTGGAAATAAGTGAAGGAAAACCACACCAAGGGTTAACCAAAACACAAACCTACATCAATGCACTACACCAAGCTTCCACAAACCTTGAAGCACATCTGCAAATAGTGCTAACACACTAGGTTGTCCAAACCAACATTAATGCTACCAAGCAACCAAACTAGGTCCTGAAACATCCTACAGACCACATAGCAACATTACACAATATTTTGGAATATTCCAACACCAATAGAATATTCAAACACATTGGCACAAACACATGCAATTGAGAATACTATCATCCTGTGCAACAAGTCAAACTACCACTGAGACACAACACATCAACCAAGATTGTGGAATATTTGAACACCAAATCATCCAAGGGAAGATAGATACAAAAATAATTAGCATATTCCCAAATCTGCAAGGTGAGAAAATTCAGTGTGGAGAAATGTGGAACAATTCCATTTCTTCCAGACAACTCTCTTCACGAGCTAGAGACAGTCCAACACATTGTCAAACACATCTTCTACTACCGCACAATCCAAAGCCTAAAACTCTGGATATACCACATTCAATGACTATTTATCATCACATCCAAACCACATAGGCACATCTTCAAGCATGAAGAAATGTGGAGCATAATACATAATACATCCTTGAAACCTTATACACTCTTTATACAAGTTTTCTCAAAAGCACTTGGAAACCAAGTGACCTTGTTGCATCTGCAACACCTACTCAACGTGAAAAACACCTTCTCATCATTACCACACTAGAGGTTGACATATGTAGGGAAGCTAAGGTAGTGGAACAACTTCCTACACTAATTTTGAGAGGAGGGTATTTGCAAAACATTATAGATTCTTTACAATTATAGAAACTTAAATAGAAATTAACATAAATATCATGCATACCACAACATAGTGACTGATGTGGGGAAAACCCTTTCAGGAGAAAAACCCCACACTCCAAAATTCGCCCAATATATTATTCAAAAATCACAAAGATTATAATATACTTGTAGAGCAAGCTTCTCATAGGAGTATCACCAACCAATGATCCAAAGGCAACACGACCGCTATTAGACTCTCAGAATACATCACAATAAACGTCTATAATACAATTCCCTCATAAAATAGGGTTTCCTTCTAGGGAAAGTCAAGCTAATAAAATATTGGTCATCATATCTAAGACCTAATGATGAATGGTCCAAATTTACAATAATAAAATAAATAAAATTTTCCTTTCAAAGGTGTTTCCCTCAAGCCCCAGTAGGGGTGCACGACCCTCAAACCCCTCGTCAAGGGGATGATCACTTCATACCCCTTGTGAGGGGGGACCCCTTGAGCCCCCCCTTCATTGTCATATCAACAATACCTTATGTAATTGCAAGGTTGAGACACATTTTCCTAACAACATCAATGACAACACTATTGACAACATAGTGCAACACCTTCTAGAAGGGATCCCTTTCTATCTCCTTAAAATGTTAGTGTAGCAATTACACTAACATTTTAAGGGGGGCATATGGTCCCCCACTTATTATTTTCATATTAAATGGCCCCTTTTTAGTGTTGATAGCATACATCTCCTAGAAAGTGTGACCCTATCAATGGAAGTGTGGCTTTCTCAATCTATGTTGTGTCTCCTTTGTGGTGATATTAGGCTTGATATCCTCTAAGTGTGTGAATTTTCTTGGCATATGGAATTCCCCTTAGTGGTAATGCTATGGTTAGTATTCCCTAAGGTATGATTCTTCTATTCCACGACTAGTCCTCTCTTGATGATATGTCATGTGTGTTATTCCCTAAGGTGTGACCTTTCATGTATTGAGCAAAGCCCCATTGCTTTTTTTGTAAATCACCTTTTGTGGTGGTCTTTTTATAGCACCCCTTGAGGTTTTGGCCTTATCTTTTCATTGTTTATGTGCCTCCTTAGGTGAGTTTATTGGTGCAGGAGCACCTTTGAACAAAATTTGTCAAACAAAGTTGATAATAAGTAGGCTTTACGATTTTGGGGTAATATGCACTAAATAAGGTCTTGGAGACCATTTAATTTTGTAATAGGTTATATTATATGGTAATTATAATTTTAGGAGGTCTAGATTGCTAAAAGTGCAAAAATAGTGAAAAGTTGTCATTTGTGGAAAAAATGCAAAATTGGAAAAATTGTAAAATGGCAGAATTTGAAGACCAATGGTCACTTGGTTTTGAATGGTCATTTGAGTCAGTTTTAGGAGTTAGTTTTGGAGGGAAAAGGTATTAAATAGGTTGAAGAATCATTGTATGGGTTGTTGTGAAGATTGTAGAAGAATTTTAATCAATAAAATTATTGTTTTCCTCTAATTTATGTAGATTTCTCTCTATATAGTGAACTTGCAAAGAATTGTATGGTTCATACAGGCCCCATATTCCTATGATTTAAATTGGAAGTTGTATTAGGGTGAATCTACTATCAAACATTCCAAGTTTGGTGGAGTTTCATTGAAATTTGTAAAAGTTAGGAGGTTTTTGCTAAAACTACCTATGTAAACCAGTCTTAAGGGTTTTGGTAATTTAAATTTGAAATGAACCCATTCCACCTTCTATAGGTATTGTATCTCAATGGAATGGGTAGAATACAGTAGGTATAGGTGTGTGGGAGGCTTTTGAGTGCAGGGGAGGTCGAATGATGTGTTGGGTATGAAGCCCTAGATGGGAAAAATGAGTTTTCCAAGTGAAATTGTGTGGTTTTGGTATGGTAAAGCATGAATTTGGTTGGGGAAGCATTATTTATTGATTTAATGAGTATGTGCAGAGATATTTGAAGCTATTTGAGGTGGTGGAAAGTTCAGATAAGGCCGTGAAATGCGTTTTCAATAAAAACCTAGGTTATTATTGGCTTGAAAAGAGGGTTTTGGGTTTAGGCAGTTTGGAGAGTGAGTTTCTAAAAATTAGTTGTGAAATATTTGGTTTGGATACTTGTAGATTGCTGCTCAAATGAGTTTAGTGGTTTTGAAGAAGTTTTGAGGCAAGGTCCTTTGTAAAACATACCTAATTTAAGGTCTAGTCAACATAGAAACCTAATTTTGTTAAAGATGTTGCGAAGTAACCTGTTGTGGTCTAGGCATATGTTGTTGCACACCCTAATGGGTCCCTAAGTTGGTGTTGGTCCTGATGTGAATGGACCTTCTCTAAAAGTTATACCTGTTTCAAGGAGATTGCAATGCTACAAGGAATAGTGAGGGTATGGTGAGTTAGGTTGAGTTTGATGATTTGTGACTGAGAGTTGTTGCTTTGGGATTGGAAATTGTGTTCTGTGGTTGTAGGACCTCCCCTAATTGGCATCATTTATGCACCCTCTAAAGTGAGTTTTGTTCATCCCCTATGACGTTAAACTTTATGCACCCCTTGAAGTTGGTTTTATGTGCTCCCTAAAGTGAGATTTTGAAAGATAGTTCATGGATTCAATATAACAAAGATTTTTGGGTTATGAAATTTAGCACCTCTTTTTAACATGGTCGTCGAACATAACACAACTTGCTTGTGAGTACAATTATGCACATTTCATGAGTGTTTAGCATAATTCAATTTTCTAACCTTATGGAACCCATTATATTGCATGGACACCTATCATAACACAACTTGCTAGCCAGTAGATCCATATGGCTCATGAGTGATGTGGCATAACACAATTTGCTAATCCTCATGGGATCATTACTTTATTCAATGGATGACATTTGGTATTTGAGACAATTTAAGACTAAGGTCTCTTTGCCTTACCAACTTGAATCCCTTTTAGAACTAACCTTGTGTTTGTTGTATTTCTTTTGTGTGTCTTCTTTGTGTTTACATCATTTTTTTTTAATTTCATCGTTGTTTTATGTTCCATCATGCCATGTATTTTCATCATGTATACTTCATGTTTTTGATATGTATGGTTGTGTATGTTGTCTTGTTGCATATTATAAATGTGTGTGTTCCTTTGTGCTTATGTTGGTTTGCCATGGGATCTTGGATCCTAAGGATGTGTGCACACCCCCTAGATCCTTATTCATCCTATCTCTTGAACATTTGGACAATTAGACCCCTCTTGATAGATTTTCTACTTTAGTGTGGGTCTAAGCGTAATTTCATACTCTCACTAAAGTGGGAGCTAAATGTACCATCGTAAATTGTCACCCTTGATAATTTCACTTTATGTTTTGTTCCCCTTAAATTATCTAATTTCCTAAATTATGCATTCTAGGGCTATTTGTACCATTTTCCAAGAAATTACAAGCATTGAACAAATGCATCCAATTGATATTTTTCCCCAACACTTAATGTATTGGAAAATAGGGGCAGGACCCATTCACCCTAGGGCGTATGGGCCCCCCTATTTCACTAGGGACCAATTTTAGATATGTCAGTGTTAGCATTTCAACATTCAAAATTTGAGTTGCAAATATCGACTTTTAGGATTTAATTTTCAATAAATTAGTGAAATGCCTATAAATACCTAGTTATTGCATCATTTGAAATCTAAGTGAAATAATCTATCAATAAGTGAATTTATCAAGAGTATTATCCAACAAGTCAAGAGAAACAATTTAGATCTTTATTGCAGTAATTCAAGATCTTAACATCATGGAAAAGCTTATGTGAGTTAATATGTGTTTATGTTATTGTTGTTTGTGAAGGCTAACCCTTGTTGTAGGTCTCCGAGTAATTTCAAGCATTCAATCAAACAAGATCCAAGACCTTGAAGTGATGTGTATGACTTCAGTCCTTCAAGGGAGCCATTGAGGGGTGGTGAGTTGTAGCAGTTTGTGATTTCATCATTCCTTCCCATCATTTATCCTTTTCATCATTGACATTTCCATTGTGGAAGTGGAAACACTAACATGAGGTTTGATTGAGGCAAGCCTCTAAATGGCACAACCCTTTCCTTCTCTTTGAATGTGCAAGTTTTAAGCTTGAAGAATAGTGAAGGAAGTTTGAAGACGAGTTGTTCATTATTGTGATTAAAGCCCTACACTTTGTCAACTCACGAAAACTCACTTACTGAATTATCCAACAGTGTTTTGACAACTCTACAAGTGAAAATGGAGATCTCTTCAATCTGTCATCAAAGGACTACAAAAACAGAGTAGGAAAGGCATACAAAGACTCAAATTCCCTTGGGTGACTCTATCCTCCTATTCAGTCTAACATCAAATTTACTAGGTAGGTACACAATCCTCTGCACTTTTCAGATATGCCTACAATTCACTATTTCAATTTATCAATTGTCATATTCTTACAATTTTGATATTAGGCCCACATAGTTTAATTAGGTTAATCATAGTCAATCAATTTCAACCCATTCCAATCCTTAATAGGATGAAGATTTAGATCTAATTGGCTCACTTCCATGATTGAAAGTCAATTTATATGCCTTGTTGATCTCCATCTTAATGAAACCTTAGAAAATGAGGCAATCAACCCTAGGTTATATACATTAAAACTTAGGGTTCCCTTTTCTATCAGTTACATAAAGGTTAAAAACCAAAGTACTTACTATGTTGTGAGGATGATTGTTACAAAAAGGGAGAATTAGAAAAGGACTAGGAAATGAGAAAATTAGAAAAGGTTACGACAATGTTAAGTAGTGGCAAGAAATAAATGTTTGCATGGGGTAAGATCATTTATACGATAGACTAACACTTCTATGGACAATGAATCCTTACCCATAACAAAAATGAGTATAAATACATGAAGGATGGAATGATTGTGCATGTCATAAATGATATATATATATATATATATATATATATTTGTGGGAGGACATGACCTATGAGGATCCATGATAAACAATGACTATATATATATATATAGGAGGATATGACCTATGAGGATTCATGATAAACAATGACAAAGTCCAAGGGTGGGTGGGTGTTTGTATTATGTATGAGGTGATGAAAGGATTAAACCCTTTGGTTAAATGGATATAAAATATGTCAATTTTATAATAAAATTAGAGAAATTAGTGAATGATTAGATCTCAAAAAAGTCAACAAATACAAACCCTAGGGAGAAATAAGGTTGTTTAGGGTGGGTGAAAACAAATTCATGCAATGTATCACAAAACCTTAAGAAAAGAACATGATTAATGAAGCACAATTGAAAGTGATTCAAGGTCTCTAAACAAATATGATATAAAAATCATAATTAGGAAATTAAACTTGAAACCCTAATTCAAATGGTAAAATAAAATCTAAGGGTAAACCTTAGGTCATGAGGATTACATAAATAAAAGCAAAAATCTTTATTAAAATTATGTTTAATGAATATAAAAATTATGACATAACAATATGTCACACTAACACATGTCAAGTCTATCCATACAATTAGTGGTAAGGAGTGGAAAATTTGGAATTTGAATGTTTGAATTTTGGGTTCATTCTCGTAAGTGTTAGGATTGACCCATACTACACAAATATACCTTATGAATAAAATAGTAATTTTGAAGCATAGTATAAATAAATTGAAATGTGGATGTGGATAAGATAAGAAGAAATAAATGATGAATGTAGAAAAATAAATGTAAACAAAAGTAAAAAATAAGAATAGATAGATTATTGACCAAACCTAATAAAAATTGTGTCACTTACCCATATATCTTCACATTTGGAACATTCCACCGAGATAAACATAAAACCGAAAAAACCAAAACTCTAAGAATGGTATCGATTTATTCCAAAACAGCTGGAACCGAATTGCATTGTTCAATACCTCTTACGTGTTTAGTAGTCCGCGCTTGGGGGGTCAATAGTAATATTCAAATTGCCACCTTATTGTCGGGTAGAATTTAAGTAATTCTAGAGAGTTTTGCAATCAATCAATTCAACCGTCCCCCGGATTTGCCAAAACCATGTAACAGTATTTGACTATTCCGCTGCTTATCTTTAACTCCAACAACTATCCACCCAAAGTCGCGCATTGTTTGGAATTAAACAAATCAAAACCAGAGCAAGCCAAGTTATTCCTGGTGGGCTCTACCCGCTGCCATTTTTTTCTCATGCAGGCGCTAAGGAATGCCTTTGACCAGTAAACCATTGCCTATATAAGGAAGGCTGCCTTTCCTAAAATTTAATTCACTTTTATATTCATTATATTTGTGGAAAGGAGATCTAAGTTCTAACAACAAAAATGCCAAGCGCTACTGCAGGTCGGGTTATTACATGCAAGGGTAAGTTGGAAGCTCCTCTTTCCATTCCATTTTACTAACATCTATTTTGATTCTTAAAGACCCAAAATGGAACCTGTATATAAGGATTGGGGATTTGTACCTTGGTGTCATTGTCAATTATACTAAAGTTTTATCTGTTTTAAGCAAATCAAACATTGTTCTGTGAGCAGCTGCCGTGGCATGGGCAGCAGGGGAGCCCCTTAAGATTGAACAAGTGCAAGTCGCACCTCCGCAGGCAATGGAAGTGAGGATCAAAATCTGTTACACTTCCTTGTGTCGCACAGACCTTGTTTTCTGGCAAGCAAAGGTCAGTGCCTCCATTAACTATCAAGAAGCTGATACTAATAGTTTCTTTCTTCTAAATCTAAATGGTGCTCCTCCTCTGTTGCAGGGCCAAACCCCTATATTTCCACGCATCTTTGGACATGAAGCAGCTGGGTATTCTCCCTTTCCTTTTTATCAAATCTATTTCTAGAACAAAATAGATTACTACATCTGACCGCAACATGCTGAGAGTTTAAGCTCTTCTGTTAAGTAGAACTGTCCAGCCCAAGTGTGGTATGAATTAGATAACAGTACTTAATAAATTGGGTGAGTTGAACTTAGTAAAACAGATTACTTACTCTGTTGGCAATTGTGCATGCAGAGTGGTAGAAAGTGTGGGGGAAGGGGTAACTGATATGAAGGAGGGTGATCATGTACTGCCTGTATTTACAGGGGAATGCGGAGATTGCAGGCATTGCAAATCAGAAGAAAGTAATATGTGTGATCTGCTAAGGATTAACACAGACCGAGGGGTTATGCTTAGTGATGGGAAGTCGAGGTTCTCTATCAGGGGACAACCCATTTACCACTTCCTGGGGACATCCACATTCAGTGAATACACCGTCGCACACGTTGGCTGTGTTGCCAAAATAAATCCCGCAGCTTCACTCAGCAAAACCTGTATTCTGAGCTGCGGTGTCTCCACAGGTCAGTTAAAACTTAAAATTAATATTCAATTGATATAACAAATATTGTGGGTATTGGCCAATGTTTATTATGGATGTACTTAAATGTCTGTGTGAAATCAGGGATGGGAGCTACATTGAATGTGGCCAAACCTAAGAAGGGTTCAACCGTAGCAATATTTGGTCTTGGAGGTGTTGGGCTTGGGGTAAGAAGTAATTGATTAGGGCTGAAAATAGATTTTTGGGTGGATTATAGATATGCAATATACAGAGTACTGTGATAGATTGACAAATCTCAACTGAGTGTTAAATTATGCTTTCTTTAAGGCTGCTGAAGGAGCAAGAATTGCTGGAGCTGCCCGGATTATAGGCATCGATTTAATCCCTGAAAGATTTGAAAAAGGTACTAAGTGCATTGATTTTGAAAAGGATTAAACCGCAGGTACATTGTGATTAACATGATGTTGTTTATATTGGACTGGTTTTCAATAAATAACTGGTAAGTTGATCACAATGGCTTCAGGTAAATTCACCGTTACCACAGGAAAATTCACTGTCATGATAAATTCACCTCATGGAAAATTCACTGGTGCATTGCTGGTGGTGAATTTTCCATGAGGTGAATTTATCATGGCGGTGAATTTTCCCGCGGTAAACTGTTGACCGTGAATTTTCCCCTTAAAAGCATTGAGACATTAAAAGCATTGAGACATGGTTTATTATTAAAGAAAGAATATTTTGTTGTAAAGCTTTGCTTTGCTTTTTCTTTTCAGCAAAAGAGTTTGGTGTAACAGAGTATATCAACCCAAAGGACCATCACAAACCTGTTCAACAGGTTCGTTTATCTTATGCTTCATCCTGTTTTAATGACATACCATATGACCTTCAGTCAATTTTTATTGTATAATGTTATAATCTGATCTTTTATGCTTTTCCACTGTTGTATGGGTATGGAACTGTTCTTTTGTCATGTTTAAATGCAAAAATATTAATGGATTCTCCTTTTTTTATTCAGGTAATTGCAGAAAGAACTGATGGAGGAGTAGACTACAGTGTGGAATGCACAGGGAATATTAATGCAATGATCCAGGCGTTTGAATGTGTTCATGATGTATATACTTCTCCCATATATTACGAAAATGCTCCCTTTTTCCATTAAAACAGAGTAGTAGTAGGACTGTTTAAACTCTTCTGTTTGCATATGCTTAAATGCTGCACTGACTGACTGGAGTTAATCTTTGTTTTGTTATTGAAGGGGTGGGGCGTGGCAGTATTAGTAGGAGTGCCTCATTCAGAGGCAGCTTTCACAACTAGTCCTCTCAACTTCCTCAATGAGAGAACATTAAAAGGAACTTTCTTTGGGAACTACAAGCCCAAGACGGATCTGCCAGGTCTAGTGGAAAAGTATCTGAGTAAGGTAAAAATTCGTTTGCTCCCTTATGAATTCATAAAACTTTCTGTTAACAGGCCTACAAACAGCTTTCTATGTAACTTGTTCACCTGTTCCTAATGCCAACCTAGCTTACATCTTTTTTTTTGCAGGAGCTTGAGCTGGAAAAGTTCATTACTCATGAAATCCCCTTTGCTGAGATCAACAAGGCGTTTGATTACATGGTGCAAGGAGAGGGCCTGAGATGTGTAATGAAACTGGAAGACTAGATGGTGAAGGAGATTTAAGCAGTGTGGAAGGTTTTGGCTTACTCATGGATGTCAATCGTTGAAAAATAAAGGAGGCTTTTTACATCTGACTGTAAATCTAAATAAAATCAGCTAGGTTGATTTGAGTTTATTGTAAAGGATTTAAATAAAACCTGGCATCATTAGGTGCAGAAATATGAGGGTTTTTTTTTTTTTTAACTAAATTACTTGTGTCTAAAGTCAATAAAGAAAGCATTCAAAATTTTAATCTCCATTCGTTATTTGAATTTAATGGTGAAGCCATAAGTTCATTTTCATGTGTTTCAATTGTGCAAAAATTTACTTTTGAGTTTGTTTTACTTTTCATTTAAAGTGAACAAGAGGTCTTACAAGTATTGTAAATATTTAATTATGCTGAGAGGCATTATATAGTGGTAGTAAGATACATAGCATCACATTGTGACTGTATACATTAAAAATAAATAAAAGATAAAAATAGCTAACATATATTAAAGAAAAAAACTATAAAATAACTCGTAAGTAAATTAAAATAGCTCTTGTCTAATAAAGAAATCACCCTACACACATATTGTCCAACGAAAATTCATAAAACCAACATTCCTCTTAGGTTAATTGTTGACACCACTAACTCCCCAACTTACAAAGCTACCACCTATCTAGATAAGTTGACTGCTCTTTTAATTGGGAATTCTTTTTTCTTCATCAAAGACTATTCATTTTGACGATTTAATCAAAGACAAAATGGTTGATGATAGGGACATTTTAGTAAACTTTGATGTGGTGACCCTCTTTACTAAAGCTCCTATGAATGACTCAGTTGAGTTAGTTAGATGCAAGACCGATGGGGAAATTGTTTCACTTGTTGATCTCTATCTTAAATCCACATTATTTAGGCATAGTTTATGAGCAATTTGATGGAGTCACCATGGGATCCCCACTTACTCCTATCATAGCTTACCTTTACATGGAACATTTTGAAGAGCTAGTTGTTAACTCATTCCCCCTTAAACTAAAATGGTGGAAGTGTTATGTGGATAACATGAATACATTTTGGCTCCATGGCCTTGACCAATTGGTAAACTTCTACTATCGCTTGAACATTGCCAAGTGCCATCAATTGTAAATAAACTTGATGTAGATAAGGCTTGCATGCAACTCACATCCCTATTGCATATCAAGCAACCTATTGAACTATGGTGTATTACATTTGTCTTATCAACTTAGGGACATATTCTTCCTATATGTATGGCAATAGTCTTTTGGGGATTGAAGCAAGAAGTTGTGTATAGCAATAAATTCTAAACTTTTCAAATTAAAAGAAATACAAGAAATTATGTTCTATAAACTTTTTAATTAAATGGGAGCTATTTAACAATTGATCGAGGTTTGCTACAAATGCCACAACTAAATTAACTTACATTATTAATAATAGTAAACCAATTATGGAAAGCAAATCTAACTATCAAAATAATTAAACTAGCAGAATGAAAGCTCAATTATATAGTTCAAACACCTGAAGTGGGCCCTTGCTTGGGTCAATTGTGCTCGTTTCTTCTTCTTCATGGACTTCTAATTAAATCAAATCCTCTTATGACTCATAACGTAAAAATCTATTGTTATGGTAAAGTTGTCTTTGAATTATTTACTTCAAAATCTAATACAAGCTTATAGAAAATTTATATCTAGAGATGTTGGATCACCCAAAATATATACACCGACTCTTAATTCTACACATTTGTGGAATCTTAATGACTAATCTATATTTGTCTACTTGCTCCATATTATATCGGGGGAGGAATTTTTTACTTCGGAAATAGAAATGCAAATAAGAAACCAAGTTTAATTGATTCTGAAGAAGAATACTCCTATCAAAACATTCCAATTTATACATAGGAAAATAAATATTTTTGGAAAGCATAAAGATAAGTGACATAGTTCACTTAATCCTTGCACAATCCTTGCTAGATATTTGGCATTATGTTTGTCACTTATTGAACATTCTTCCTTGCTTCAAGGAGATTCACCCTTAACTGCATAGAGGAAATTTATACCACTGAACAATTGTCAACAATCATGATCCTTAGTTGCAAAAACTTGTTACATTAGCTATAGGTACACTATAGCCTTGCCTGAATATCATCTTCTTTAATTGTTGTAAGTAGAAGTTAGCTTCTAGAAAATATTTATTCTCGGGGCATGTGCACCAAGATGGGGCACAAAATAGTGGTTAAATGCTAAAAAATGAGCAAAACGCGCTTATGTTTTGAAGAAATTCAAAAAACACGCACATGATTTTATGAAAAAAAACGCGTGTGCATTTTCCTCAATAAAGTTTCTAGAACATTTTTCATTATGTCAACCCAACATACAAAGTTGGATAGAATTTTGTCATGAGAGTTCTATACCGAAGACGATCTTCAATGCTCATACAACGTGGGATGATCTAGATAGGCATGTATAGTCTAATCAAGGAAATATTTAGAAGTTAGAAAAATCAGTAAGTAATCAGGAAATACTTAGTGTCCGACCTCATCTCAATGACTAAGATGGTTCCTTTTTTCAGTCTTCGATCTCTTTGTGGCAAAACCCAATCCACATGCACACTGGAGATCATCTTTAGTACAAAACTCTCCTAGTAATGGCAGTGATCTCTGAGTGTACTCTCCTGAGGAACTCATGTTTTTTGATCTGCTCGGGATATAATTGTGGGTTGGTATATGGATTTCCAAAACACTTGGTTGATTTGCATTGTTGTTGTGCTCCCCAACTAGGCTTTGGCTCTCTATTTAAACCACCTCCTAGTGTTTGGGTTGGAAATGGTGAATAATAATAATGTATTGTTTGAGGTGGATTGTGAATGCAGAGAAGAGGCGATGGATGAACAAGTCCAAAGACTCTTTAAGGCTGAGGAGGGGGAGGTATGTTCAATAATTATCAATATCATTGGTAGCTCTTGTTGGGCAGATGGCCACATCCATGATGGTGCTATCTTTGCTCAAATCGTTGAAAATGTGGTGCAGATAATGGGGAGTCTTACATGAGGAGTCATCTACATGTAGATAATCAAACAATCATAAGTGATGTTCAATAGTCTCATCAATATATTGGATAATAAATGTAGAATAGGATCGAGATGTGATAATAGGAAGTATTAATGAATCATATCATAGATGGATGAGAGGGAACCCCCTTTAGAAACTCAAAATTTAATTAATAGTGATGTTAAATAAGGTGGGAAATTTATGGCATCATGTCATCAACATAATCTTTGATGATAAAGGGAGTACAAAGTGTAAAGGATAAGATAACGAGACTTTTGTGAAGCTTCCTAACTCCTTTTGGTGGAATTCCCTAAAGGGGAGTAGATTTTTAGCTATAGTTTCAATTGTGGACCTTTGGCTATTGTTTGGGAGTAAACATTCTATAGGCTGGACCAAAGCTCTATGGCTATAGGTGGGGACAAAAATATAGTGGAGCTCATCTCCTATAAATTTATGAATAATAATGACAAGGTTTGAAGGATCTTAAGGAGGGATTAGCTCACTAGAGTTATTAAAAAGGTTCAAGGGAATGACCTTACTCTCTCCACTAATTTTACAAAGTAGGATTCAAGGGCGATCAAGATGAAATGTGTCAAAATTGAAATCTCTAAGGACCTCATTGCCTAGGTTATGGGCATTTCTACTAAAGGAAGGAAGATAGGAAAGGACAAACACAATAAAGAGGAAGTTTTGTCCTCTTTTCTATGTAAAGGGGAAGAATTAAAGTGACTACATAAAAAAATTGCTAGAACTTTGTTGCCTTGTCCTTATGATGAAGTTAATGTGTAGATCATTAATTATGTTACCTTGAAAGGGAGATCTTAATCCATTTACAACTTTCATTTGACTCTAGTTAACCACTTTCATCATTTGTATTTGGTTGGTTTCCCCTTTTTTTGTCATCCCTTGAGTACTCAATTTTAGAGTTCAAAAGAGGAATTAGTGCTACACCCTTCATCAATCCCTAATTCTATTGATTTTCAAACATGTGGTTGCCTCTAAACTCTCCTCTATTGTGCCTATCACCAAGAATCCTTCCTTTCTCCCCCAACCCCCACTTAAAAATAATAAAAAGTCTAGGTTTCAAGAAATCCTCATTCAATTAAAAGACAATGAATGTGGCCTTGACCTTGGTTGATCCTTCCCTACTTTATATAGCCATATTGATGGTTGTGAAGGGAATTTGGTTTGGGGTGAGATCTCCTGAATAACCAAATCAAAATACAAGAAGGAAAGAACTCGGGTGGAGATTGACTTTGACTATAAGGAAATTGAGGTGTTCACCCCTAATCAAAAGCTTAAGGGGAAGGATCAAACAATGTTGCTAGAAGGTAACATGTTGAGGAGTCTAAGCCTCTAGGGTTGAAGGAATTGACCTCAATCTTGACCTAGGATCTAACAGTAAATTTTTTCTCTTTCTTTATTGAAGTCATGGTGTCAATTGTTACTATGCTCATAGAGAGGTATGTTGCAATGTATAAGTAGTGACACAGTAAAATGATCAAATCCACTTAGAATTCAACAAGTGAGTCTTAAGAACTTCCTTTTGGCCAAGAATTTAGATGAGGAGTAGCCCATCTTGGTTGAAGTTGAGAGGCTCATGTCTAATTAATGGAATATCATTGAGGGAAACAACTTCTACGAGGCTAACATGACCATGTAAGACAATAGGATTGTCATTCTTAAGAAGAATATTACAAAGATCAAGAATAATCTTAACAAGTGATTGAGCTAAGTGGAACCACAATTTCAAATGCTACCAATAATATCAAATTACTACAAGAGAAGATTAGCCCATGCTTTATCTCAAGGGAGTGCTAGTCTCAGTTCCAAGACTAGAAGCTAGAGGTCTTGAGGTAATCAAAAGAACAAGGATGTTGATGTTAAGGAAAAATACCTTGAGTTCCTCAAAGAGTGGTAAGCGACCATGGCTCATCATCATCTTTAATTATTTATTGTTGGTGGTGGTTGTTGGATTGTCTAGTGTTCTTTTTTGTTTGCCTTTTAGGTGTTGTTATGAGGGTCTCTCCTTTATTTTAAATTGTTGTTTTTATATTATTATTAGATTATCATATAACTATTTTTTAGTTGTTTCTATTCTTTTGACTTGTAAGAAGATAAGAACCTTTCAAAACAATCACTTTTATCTTTAATAAAGAATACTCGCTAATACAAATTCTTTGTATTGAATTAGGTTTTTTTTTTTTTTTTAATTAGAAGAATGAGGAAAGTTAATTTTCCTTTTACAAATCTTATAAAAAATACCAATAACATTCGGATAAGGTTTGACATGAGATATTTTCAACTCTTTGAAGCTACATGCCTTAACTTGTTACGCCGAAGGCGTCCCATGCTTAGTATTTGGGAGGCCTTTCTGCGTCCGACGGTCTAAAATCGTGCATAGGCAATCGCCTGCGACCAAATGCATCTAAGCGGTTCAATGTTTTTCCCCGGATGGCAAAGAGTTTAGTGTTGAATGTCGCATTAACTCCTTCGAAAATATCTGCCCTCTTAATATCTGCGTTAGTTTGGGTACCTTATTTTTTATCAGCGGCATCCAGAGATGTTTGTGCAGAATCGTGAGGTAAGGCGCATTTCTATTTCCCTTAATGGTTTTGCCTCCATTTTTTACTCCTCCTTCCACCGCTAATGCTTTCCGCCCCTTAACTGTGAACAGATTGAAGCAGCAAGTAGCAACAGATACAACTTCGGGTTTCTTGAAAATTTCCTGCGACCTCTGCCCATTTTCTTCCATTCGCGTCATTGACAGATCGCACAATTGGCACAGAATCTTTAGGTAAGTCACTTCTGGTTTATCATCATCAAATTTTCTAGGGTTTTCCTTTTAAATCGTGCCAAAAATTGGTCTATGTGCTCTCAATTTGTTGAAAAAATTTAAGCTATGCTAGAAACAAAATTCAATCACCCCCACAGTACCTGTTATGAATGGGGTCTGAACCATTGGGGACTCTACGCTTTACACTGCCATAATTCAGATCTGGTGTGGCCCCTTTGTGAAATTTCACTTGAGCCTCTGCACCTCCATGCACTGCATACAGCCTGTGCCTAATTCCAACAGAATCTCTCATTCCAGAGGCTCCTGGAGCCTGAAATGATATCAAGGCAGCCAGGAGAAGTATCATGATGACTAACATTCTTGGAAGCTTGACAGCGGCTGCTCCAACAGAACAGTAGTACCCTTTCATGGCTGTGACTCAAATCCCCTGACACCCACTGCAACAGTCACAGTTCAAAGCAATCTCCAAGCTGTTTCAGAAACTGCTTGCAACAGTAGTCTCTGCTCTGTTCTTGACAAATATTCAGACACCAGATAAACCTTCTAAAGCTATTTACTTCGACAGTCTTCATAATATCATTCTACTAAAACCTTTGGTTGTTACTGTCTCTGTTGTCTCCTATGATTGAATGATAGTGATTACATTCTAGCTTCTGCAATGGGGAGGTATTGGAACTGTAAAGCCCTTAAAATAGAAGTATTGATCTTTTTAGCACCCCTTCATTACCATTCATGGTTTAGTTGGGACCATTACAAAATCACGTGTAGCTTAAATGCTTTGTTCTTCATAAGTATGCAGACGTGGACCATGATTTATTTAAGGGCATAGAATTTGATTTAATGGCATAGAATTTGACTATAGTTGTTGAAGGAGAAACTATTTAGCATATTAATCTGAAAATATAAGGTATGCTGGACCGCGTTCCACCCTGCATTGGAACAAGTCAGCCAGCCGGTGCCTGATAGGATGTCCCTTCCACCTTCTCATTGCCTATCACCCAATACACTGACATACTTCAATGGCATTTTCGCTTCCTCCTCATATGCATTAGCAGAGCCGAAGTCACATGATATGAGCCTATAAAAAAGAGAAATAAAAAAGCCAGACCCACATCAAATCAAATCAACCAAGAGAAGATAGTGTTCACATCAATGGCTACAAATTCCTGCAAAATCTTTCAAAAGCAATTTCTAGGAGAAAGACCGCATTCCCTACGTAAGCTTAAGTAAAGTGTAATAAGTAAAATACTTATTTACACCAACATTCTTTTTAATATTTACTTGGTTAGAAGTAACCATTACAATTGTTGATAATACTATTTTTCAAGATTTGGAGGCTATGTTTTCTCCTAAAAGGATTTTCCCATGGTAAAACTTTGTTTCATTTGTTATTTGCGTGTGCACTATTTTTGGTTTAAAATTATATTTTCTTAGTTGCACTTCTTTCCTTAGAGATTAATAGTGGAAAATTTCATTTGAGTTTCCTTTCAAAGACATCAAACCCTCATAAGTGACTCTCAACAAGGTGCTTATTACTCATTTACATAAGTAAAATCCCCATAGTTGGAATATAACATTTTCTTTCCACTTTGACACACACTTTCAATTAAGTAAAATTTATCATTTACCTACACAATATAATTTCAAAGTTATACATATACAAATCATTAGAAATATTAATATTTTTGAAATCTTTCTTTCCAAGATCAAATAAAGGAAAAAGATCACAAAAATATTTCAACAAACTCACAAATATTTACATGGAAATAATTTTTCATTCATTCATACAACAAAGAGAATCACCAAAAGAAATGCAAAGAGAAAGAAAACTACACCTAAACTCTTAGATCATCCCAAAGAATATTTGCAATCACTCGATCTTCCTTCAAGCATAATCCTTTCTTTCTTCAAGTTCAAGCATGCATTCACTAACTCAAGATCCCTCCTTTTAGCACAAGAAATAGCTCAAGAACGCAAAACTCTTATCCAAAAATCAAAAGAATCAGAAGAGCAACCTTCTGCAGCAAGCACCATGTAACGTAGATAGTTATACAATGCATAAGCTCAAGCTCCCTAATTAGGAAGGAGCTCAAGTTCTGTTTTTCCTGATGCTTTTGCTATAAAGTTGAGGCCTGCATTATGGGTGCATGTAGTCCAAGGAATATGTAATCACAGATACTGATTGGAAATGGTTGGCTACCAACCATAAGACCAACGCCAATTAGACCAATATGCAGAAGAATTTGATACAGAAAGAATAATCAACTTTCTAATACTTGATATCACATGTTTCAAAACTTTCAGAGATGCAAGAACCTTACTGAAGTGAGCTTTCTGCAGTCAGTGAATGAACCAATCGGATGAACTACACATCGCTCCTACAACAGGAAAACACACATTAGAAAGTAATTTTGAAAGTGGCCCTCAAAGTATTATTCTACATTAGAAAATAAAATAATGACTTAATTTTATATTTAGGCATTCTTTATTCAAAGTTAACTTCCTTCTCTGCACCTTAAGTGAGATGAAGGGTAAGAATAAATTTCTCTGCAGACCACCCTCATATAGCTGATCAGGAGGCCTATTGGAAGTAGAAACCAAGATCTGCAGTCCAAGTAAGATCACCTTCAATTGACAAATGACAACTTCTAATACACTAATTAACATTCTAGAAATGCAGAACTAATTGTATCTATTCAAGCAAAACAATGAAATTCCTCGTCTGAGTATTAAAGTTAACTTCTTGACAACATAAAAGGTGAATTGGAAATACTTACAATTCCTTTGTTAAAAAGATGTCCAAACATTCTATTCAATATCAATGCATCAGCTACATCTGTCACCTACAACATTGAAAACTGAAGGTAAAGGAAAAACATTCCTCTAGCTTTCTCCTTGCAAGTAATTAAATGGAGTAGTAATAGCATATGCTAATTACTTGCCAAAGAAAACCTAATCTGAAATTTAGGTGAATCATTTAGGATAAGATTATTACCATGAACTCATCAAGGCACAATGAAATTGCTTCACTTGAAATCTCCTTAGCAACAACATCCAATGGATCACTAACAAGCTCTAATTCAACCCATCTAAAAAAGAAATTAATGCAGAAAACCTTGTTAGAATCATAGGATATTAAAAGAAGTAACATAATTCATCATCAATATGCATGTAAGACGCTTAGAAGATGCACTTGAATTGATCTTCTTTTGGAGGGTAGGAATCTTACTTGCAAACAGCTATGTACATCCAACATAAAGTCATGAAAATGAATTATTTTCTTTCTCCAAGTTTCAGGTCTATGAAAAGTACAAACTCAAACCACTTTAAGCATATAGCATATAACAAGTGTTAATAAAAATAATTAATTAGCTTTTGCCGAATATATATGTTAACTTTCCTCCAGCAATCAAAGAGATAATTTTTTGTTTTAAATGTCATTGCCATTAAATTTTATCAACAATAACCTAGAGAAAAGAGATCTTCACCACATCTACTCACGTGATAGCAAACCATTGCACCATAGAAAAATATTATACATGATCCAGGAGACTGAAAACTTCTGAACCACTCCTTTTACCATGGTGTTACAATTATTTATCATAATCACTTCTTATATTAGCTCCTAGACTCCTAGTAAGCATAAGTCATGATAAATATCTAGGAAGAATATTTAAGTCCAGTATAGTATAGATGTTAATGTGTTTGGTCATGACCATTATTTGGAAAACAAAAATTAGGAGCTAATCTGATTTTGTACATTGTCCATCCTTGTTTGCAAGAGAAAATTTATTTATTTTAACATCCAACTATCAGTTGCAAAATAAACTCTAGTAGCTCAGACATAAGCATATAAAGTGAAATTTGAACAGTTGAGGTACAACTAAAGCGACACATAAATCAAAATTTGAATGAAAGGCCAATTGAAGAGTTGACGAAATATTTTCTTACAATTGCTCATAAAACAAGTCTATTAGCATTGTTTTGCCTGTGCCAGCCCCACCATATAGATATAAGCCATGAATAGGTGACAAAGAAGTCTTTGGAATGGTGGACCAAAACCAGCTCCTACAAATTTCAGTATCAATTAGACCAGGATAAAAGAACACAATAAAACATCTTCAGAGAAAGATGGATGCATTTCTGTTTGGATTGACAAGAGAATGCATTTAATCACTATGGTTGACCATGATCTTAAAATTTCTTAAGAATGGAAGTGCTTCTGAATGACTCTAAGAAACTTTCCATTATAAATGATTAGACCATTAACAAATCGAGCTATATGAAAGGGCTGCTACATTCAAAATATTGAAGGGTAAGACAGATTAGACCAAACAAGAATTAAAAACTATACACCAATTAGACCAAAAACCTAGTTACGATTAGGTGTTGGTGGAAATGGTGGGAAAGAAGAGGAGAATTATTTTACTCCAGGAAATTCCCCCTGTAAGAGAAGACATGTTTAGACACCTGAAATGTTGATGTTGAAGGAAAATGGCTCAAATAGAGATAGCGCTTTCTGATGCCTTATGTCTGAGTGACTGTCTCCAAGTCTAAAATTTTTCCACAGATGCTGCATACAGATTATCAGTTATCAGGAACCAAGCACATTACCATGCATCAAATCTTTCACAATTCTGTCATATGAAATCATGCAGTGTTATAAAGAAAGCCTTAAGTTTGTGCCGAGATATATTATGTAAACAAAATCCTGTCCTGCAACACAGATAAATAAATGTTTAATGAATTGGGTGATCTAAATCTTCCCTTTCCTATCTGCTACTCAAAAGGCAGGTCATTACCCAACTAAAATTATTACACTTGTAGTGGCCATCAAAATGAAACTTATTGGGTGTATCCAGCAAAGATAAATACATAATATATTTCTGTTGTTAGAATCTTTTCTAGGTGCATTTTCTGAGCGTATTTAGACCACGTTATTTCCAAATGAGCTATTCTAATGTTGTAAAAAAAACTTAACATACCTTAACAAACTAAAAGATGTACAGAACAGTTCTGTTTTGTCAAATTAAATACAGAAACAATGCGTGAATTCAAAAAGTTTACTTTCATTTGTAGTTACCAGTTTGCGTTCCAATCAACTTAGGAAATGAATTCAAATTTTTTAATTATTTTCATTTTTAGCTACAAATTAACATTTCAATCAACTTACACAAATGTTGCATAAAATTGAGACATATTAATCCAAAGAATTCAAAAAACAATATAGGTTATTCCATGTAGTTAAGACAAATGTCGGCATAGAGGATGGACAATGATGAATGCTTGTAAAAAAATGAAATGAGTTTTCTCCTAAAAGTTTCCAAAAACCACAAGCATGCATTAGAATCAATATGAAGGAAGAAATCCAAAACTGCAAGATTTTCTGCAGCAAATTTGAGGCATGCAACTTTCATTTCAGAGGCATTGTAACTGTCTGCCAGAGCAAGAATAGAAGCAATAGTATTCACAGATATGTCTTTACATAATTTTGATTCACATAGTAGCCATAATCTTTTCAAACCATAAGTATGTGCTGCAGCAAGTAAACGTTCTGTCAATCAATGGAAATAAACAGGTGAAGGAAAGTCGAATTGGGATATAATAGGAACATAGCTTATCAATCAAGGAAGACACCTCAGAAAATGCACCTAGTAAACACTTATTAGGTGTATCCAGCATGCTCACCTTACAGCTTTTGAAACTTCCAAAATCTTTGTAACATACCAGCTGAATGCCTGTTGATCTTGAACACTCTGCCCTACCCTGCTGCTGCCCTGCAACACTGACTACTTTTGAGGGTTTTCATCGCCAAGAACTTGTTGTACAAATGCCTGTAGGTTTTTGTAGCAGCACCAGTTTCAAAATGAAGTTTTGGTTTGTAATTTTCAACAATATGCTCTCACTCCCGAAGTGCTTCCTATATTTCCCATTTCATAGAGAAACCCATGGTATTCACAAATATGCTATAAGGACTGATACCCAATTCATAGACAAACCCACGGTACTCACTCGTATACTATAAACACAGGGAACCCAGCACAGCCAAGCCCCTGGTTAGGATAAGCCACAAGGACCTTCTCAAATCAAGGAGTAACAAGGTAAATCAAAACCACCCTTTATGGCAAATTCTTGTAGCTGATTTTAATGCATATCTACATGCCCAAAATATTTTCCTTGATAGATGTAAGGTACATATTAACCACTCACATGATAGTTTTGAGTTTTCGTTTCTGTTCTAATGCAAAGCCCAATTTTTACATGTTAAATATTAGTAAAGATCCCTTAAATTCTTTCTTTGTAGTTCTCGTAGTTGTAAAATATATTACCTAAATTTAATAAATAACTTTCCTATATGTCATGAAGTGAAGATTCTTTCGGGAACACCTAACAGATCAGAAGAATAGATGCATATGCATCTGCTGTGCAAATTGCTTTCTTGAAGTTAATACGTATTGTCCAGCTCGCTCACTGCATTAGGGAAGTCTGCCCATTTTTTCTCATCCGCATCGTTCAGAGCACAACACAATTTGTGCATAATATCGAGGTAAGTCACAAGGTATGGACATCCTATTATTTATTAGATCTCTGTTTGTTCCACCATTAAATTTTTCAATGGGAAGGGTATTTACAGGCCTGGATTTCCCAATTCACTGAACTTCCCATTTCTGGAGACTTTGCAACTTGGTTCAATCATGTATATACTCAACTCTTTTTAGAAAAATATTATAGGTTGCATATGTATGAATTATAATTGTTATTATCTTACTTCATTTGTTTTAAAGAAAAAAAATTGCATTTCATTGTTTGGATCATGTCTCTTGTATTTATGCAGCTGACAGTTCAATGCTTGGGTTTGAATTTTAAAAAGAAACCCGTGTACCCAAGATCTTTTTCAAGCAGTTTTTTCAATAATAATTAGAACTCAAATGGGTTGTCTGAAAATCACAGACCCCAAACATCCAATAAATTAATTGGAATAGAGTGAAATTCCAACCTGAATCTGAGTTCTTCGAAATTATAATCCTCAAATGCCTAACAATTAGTTTTGTTTTTTTTTCTTTCTATCTTTATTTCAATCATAATTAGAACCAAAATGGTCTATATGAAGCTATCTGGAAATTTATATATGATTTATTAGTTCATTAATGGTGAGCTAAATCACCTTTGGATTACCATGGTTAGCATTTAGTTTATTTTGATATTTGTAACTTTCATTAAATTTTTCTTTTAAGTATTTTATTGTGTGTTTTGCAGTTCACTTTGAAAACACCATGTTTAAAAGAGGGGACTTTCTTTTTACGTTTGGGTTTTAGGTTGTCAGTCTTAAAGTTATCGGTCAGGCATAGAAAGCTTGGATCAAAATTTAAAAATTGAAGACCCTGCAGCTTGTAGCAAAAAATATTTCAGCTATTGGGCCTTCAATTCAAACGATTCAGGTAAACTATAATTTCTAGAGGTATAAATTTTTTATTGTATTGTGATTTACAAGGCCAAACATGGCCTGGTGGACAACAAACCCTGCAACTATATTTTCCTGAATTGCTGCTCTTTTGCTATATAATTTGATAATTAAATCATCTATTTCTCCACCAAGAACAATTCTTGAGCTGCTGCTATAAAAATACAAAGCTCAATAATACCTGATTTATAGATTGTTGTCATCCCTTGTACATATCGCGATCATTACAATAGAAAACTATTTTATAGTTGTATTCATATTAACATTACAAAGTATTGTATGGTACAGTATATTTTGCACATCTTAAAAGCTAATGGACATGAAGAATTCTTGCAGAATGCATTGAATTGCAATTGAAACTTGGAAACTTTGAATTTATGAGCGATTCTTGATAGTTTATACTGTATGTTATCAAAGGTAGATTATTTTCTGTTTCCTGAATTGTTTTTATTACTTTTTATCTGCAGGTGAAAGATATACATCAGGCAAATTAATGCAAAGTCAAATGTAAAGTCATTCCTACGAAGTTTTCTAGACCAAAGGAAATTGTTCCTATTTGTTCAAAAAAAGTGGTAAGTATCAAACTTTGTGAAATGTGTACTTCTATTTTTTGTGAACTAATTTTTATTCATAGTTTTGAGGATGTATTTGTACTGTCCTATGTTTGAAATTTAAAACAGGATATTTTCAAGCTATTTGCTTTTCTCTAAAGCTTCCAAGATAAGTAAACTAGCGTATCTTTCCTGTAGTGGCTCTCTTTTTCTTCAAATGACAGCCACATATTTGCATGAATAGTGGAAATGGCAGAGTGCTAGGTGAATTAATATTTTGCTTACCTACTTGTTTACAATCTACTGTACTGATGAAGTAACTAAGCACAAATATTCATTGTTACAGGTTTCTGAGAAAACAGCCAGATCATGCTGTGCTTCTAATCCTTACTTTCAAACCTATGTCAAAGAGGCCCTCATAGTCCAAATTGAAGACTATGAACAATGCTGTTACATTTGAAAGATTCAACAATGTTCATTTTAATCGGAAAAGGTCTGCCAATATTCCAAATAAAGTCACAAAAAAAGGATATCTTTTCTATTCTGTAGCACAGTTTACGATTAACAGGTCACACAAACAAGAAGACACTCAAATGCCAAATGTAATGCATAATGATAATCTGGACAGTCTAATTAGATTAACTGATATTCTTTTTATGAATATACAAGACCAAGACCATTCATATCTTAATCTTAAACTTAATCTTAATGCATTCTCAAATTTTTACTTTCTATTATAAATTTCAAACTATCACTAAATTCTCTTCGGCGTCCCCATTGCACCCCACATGTGCGATTGCTAGTACACACCTTGATCAATATTACCTAGATATTTCTTGATAAATAGGAGGTATTAGCTAGATATTTCTTGGGACTCGATGTCTTAACTTGTACATGCCTAGATATTAGCTAGATATTTCTTTCATTTCTTTGGATGTGACATGCCACATTTTCTATGGAGACCGGTTGGTTTAATGTTTATCGTGAAACCTCATACCACATGAATTCCCGCAACTTGGACACCATTTTGTTGTTTACAAATAGACGGTTTTCATAAGTCTATGGACTCGGTATATACATTTTTATTTTTATTTATTTTTTAAATAAATCCCCCAAATCAGTGGGCTGGAGCCTTCACCGTTCAGGGCTTTATAAAACCAGGAGAGTGAGATTCGATCACAGTAAATTTAGTCAGCGATTCTGCAAAGGAGAAGAAACTGTGATATTTTTCAAGATTTTGAAGATAATCAGCCATTAATTTCGTTTAGTGGGAAAAATGGCAGAAACAGGGGATAATCCTCGAGAAAGAAGAATAATGGTGGCTGTGGATGAGACCGAAGAAAGCATGTATGCCTTGTCATGGGCTATCGATTTCCTCGGCATTCAGGCCAAGGACACCATTATTCTACTGCACGCGCAACCGCTTCCCAGGGTTTACTCAGCTACTGATGGTAGAGGTTGTGATTACAGAAATTTTCTCATCGTATTTTACTTCCCCAATCTGGTTTTAATGTTACAGGCTCTGATTACCTAAATTTTCTCTTCGTTTTTAACTTTCCCCAATCTGGTTTTAATGTTACGGTCTCTGATTTCCTAAATTTTCTCTTCGTTTTTAATTCCCGAATCTGGTTTTAATGATGTTTTGTTACTGGCCAGGTTCCATATTCACATATGATATGGTGCAGTCCTTGCAAAGGTACCAGGAGAGAATCACTGAAGACGTATTCCAAAAGGCCAAACACATTTCCACTGAAAAAAATGTAGGAGTATGTGATTCTACACTTCTTTCTTTCAGTTATATGACTATATTGGTAGCAAGTGGCCTGGGTTTTAATTTTGCTTTTTTGTTTTGCAGATGTGTTTACAGAGTAGAGTGGCTGCCGGGGATGCGAGGGATGTTATATGTGAGGAAGCTGAGAAAGTTGGGGCAGACTTGGTGGTAGTTGGAAGCCATGGCTACGGTGCCATTAAGAGGTCTGAGATTATTATAATGAAGTATTTATTGTGTTTAATGGCTTTCAATATAAGGTAGTTTTGACAGATGTGTTGTTTATGCGCAGGGCATTTCTGGGGAGTGTCAGTGATTATTGTGCTCACAATGTGAAGTGCCCAGTTATGATTGTGAAGCACCCCAAGAAATAAGACACAACTTTAATCTTCCCTTATGTTCCGCGGAATATCTATATGGCACAGATTTGTTTTGTGTATAGAAGTAGATATTTTATCTGTAATAAAGATCGATTTTATTGTCTTGTCCTGTCACCGCCTCATATGCCCTCATTTGTGTGTTAAACACTGCATCTATTACATTCAACATAACACTGTATTCTGTCAGTCGGAACGGGTAGTAGAGTTGGCTTGGAAAGTGGGTTTGCTCCCCATTGGTCATGGGTTCGACACCGCTCTCGGAGTTTAAGAGGTGGGACTTCTTGCAGGGAGGGATCTCACCCACAGGGGACTAGTCTCGCCCTAGCTCACCTCAAGTACCCAAGGTAAGGGTTGTTGGGCCACTGTGTTGGGTTGAGGTACCCAAGGTAAGGGCTATTGGGCCATTGGGCTGGGCCACGAGGACACCCTTGTAGTATAAAAAAAAAAGCATTGTATTCTATCTTGAAAAGGTGGGTACACTGAAAAGGTGTGGAAGGTCAATTAGAGAAAAAATTAGTCTGTGTAATAACATGACTTCAATTGGTAGAACATTTAGCAAATGATGTTTGTGCAAGAAACGTCTAATGAAAAGGTGTCATTAAATAATATATGATTAGTCGCACCTTAGTGTGCAATGGGTACACCGAAGAGGTGTGGAAGGTCAATTAGAGAAAAAATTAGTCTATTTTTGGCATACATTTGTGTAATAACATGAAGTCAATTGGTAGAACATTTAGCAAATGATGTTTGTGCAAGAAAGATCTAAATGGCGAAGTGATAGCTTCAAATCAACTATGCATCTTTTTACAAGTATCCAAACACGATTGAAACAAAACAAGGACTAGATTTTGAACAACTATTATGTTGCCAACAATCTAAAGATGGCACATGTTCATGGGGATCTCTCTCTCTCTCTATATATATATACTTTAGTGAAGAAACAAAATGTGAAAGCGTGACATGTGAGAAAATCAATGTTGTTCATTGAATGACATAGTTATCTAGTTATTTGCTAGGATTTTTTCCTAATTATAACTATCAAGTCCTCATATGATAACATTTTAAACTAATATATAGTATAATTATAATATTAATATTATATATACTAGCAATAACATAATATTATATATTATAGTTATATATTATTAATAACTATATTATAAATTAATATTATATATAATGTACTTGCTATAAAATTAATATATTACTAATTATAATAAAATAATTAATGATATTATAGTTATTATAGTTATTTATAATATATACTTGTATAAAATATTATATAATGTTATATATTGTCAAATAACATAATGCAATATATATTATAATGTTTATAATTATTAATAATCTATATTATTTAAAAATATGTTATATAATAATAGATAATCATAGTATAATTTTAATGATAAAATAGATTTATAACTAAATAATAAATAGATATAAATATTAAATATATGATATATTTATTATAATCATATAATTTTATTATCGGAAGTTGGGACATGAGAATGGATGTCGAGCTTTAATTAACATTTACTTATATAATAATAAGTATAATAAAATAGATGTATAATAAGGCTTATATATAATATTAAGACTATAATAATTAAAAATAAAGAATAATATACATAAATATTATATATATAATATTATTTTATAATATAATTATCAATAATATATAACTTTAATATACATAATACATATATATATTGATCAAACTGTTACTAGGGAGGGCAACACTCTTCTATTAGAACCAAGCGAATATTACAGAAAACAACAATTCATTTGGCCCACAGCAAGGCGAACAAACCCGCCCCAAGCACTGCCAACCTCCTCACTTGATAATCTTTTGAACCCCCTTTAACTTCAATCCCCATACTTCACAACCAAGCTACGGCCACACAAACCCCGCGTCAAATGCCTCCTACGCAGTCTTGAGGTTCTCACTTCCACCATTTAGCTCGAACACAAAACAGCCCTAGTTTCATCCACTCTATTTCTAAACAACACAATGCTAGTGCGATTTTTTGTACAACAACAGCCTGATATAAACTGTGAGACATTCATGACTGATGATGAATAAAGGCAGGATTTTGCAACAGGTGGGATTGTTACCGAAACTGGGCTACCATCCACCACATTTTCAGAGAGTTTGTGTACACCCATGCGCCCAAATATAGAACACTAGCCTTGCAAATCACTTTGAATCCAATGTTCCAACCTTGCCCAAGAATTTGAGCTAATTGACTGGCGACATTTATTTGGTTGATCAATTCCATGATTAGATAAGTAATCATCCACCCTATTGGCCTCTCTGTACATATGAGACAGGTTATAGTCATTGATTTGATTTAATTTCGAGATAGTACACTCCAACCATTTACTCATCCTCCAGCTTTGTGCCTTTTTTCAATAACTGCCCTCACCACCACTTTTGAATCCCCTTCAATGTCAATATTGCTTAAACCTGTGTTTGCATAAAATCTTAGGCCCTCAAATAGAGCACTCCATTCTGCTCTGTTATTAGTCCCATCAACCAACTTCAGTGAGGCTACCCAGACCAAGCCCCCTTTATCATTCCTTAAAACATACCCAACACCTGAGGCACCAGGATTCCCGTGGGCCGCGCTGTCGAAATTTAACTTCAGCTTGCCTTTTGGGGCGAGTTTCCATTTAATCTTACTTTGCTCCACTTTCTTCTTTACTAGCAAAATTTTTGGTGGATTAAGTTTAGGCCAATTTATCACCATTTTATGATCCCATTTTGATACATATCTAAAACTCTTGTTTCTTGCATGGGAGTTCAAATGTTCAAACACGCCCAATTCTATCTTCGTTAACAAGCTTGCTATTGGAGACACTTTCTCTTTAAAAATATGTGTGTTTCTCTCCCTCCATAACTGCCAGATTACCATAGCAAGAACTTCACACCAAAGAAGCTCCATTGCTGAGCCATTATAGATGATCGACCAAGAGTCAAAAGCCTCTTTTAGTTTTCCCTGCATAGAACTGCTCCATTCCAACTTGGTGCAGACATATTTCCAACAAACTTGTGCCACCTCACATTGTAACAAGAAGTGATCAACCATTTCTTCCTGATTGCAACACAACACGCACCTGTGGGAGCTTGCCACACCAATCCTAATCAGTCAATCCCCTGTTTGGATCCTACCATGAAGAGTTGACCAAGCGAAAGCACTTGCCTTTGGCAGAACCCACTTCCCCTAGCATAGTTTGTGAGGCCATGATGGATCAATACTTTCCTTGTGTAGAACTGCGTACCCCAATCTAGCTAAGTATCTTCTTGTTTTGGCAGCACACCACACAATAGTATCCCCGCCACCCATTAAGAGCATCCTTTGATTTTCCAAAACGTCTTTCACCTTGTACCTTAATCAGTCTTCCAGAAAGTCAAATGCCTTCCAAATTGCTTCCCCATGAATGCCTTGGTTCGCTACATAATGACAAACGTTTTCCCCGCACACCAATCTTGAAACACCCATTGCTTCCTCTAATTCTGGAATCTGGGCTATAGGGGCATGACCGTTCCACGAATTATGCCAAGCTTGAAACACCCACTGCTTCCTCTAATTCTAGAATTTGGGCTAGAGGGGCATGATTGTTCCACGAATCATTCCAACACAATGCCCTCTTCCCATCCTTCACTTGCCATGTGACGTGTTTATAAATTGCATGTCTACATTTTAAGATGAAGTTCTAGATGGTCAAGCCCCTCCCCAGGTTTGCTATTGTTAACAACCAATCATTTTCCTATGAATCCAAATACTTCACCCTCAGCAGTTTACACCATAGATCCCCTTCATTTACCACCATTTCCCATGCCAACTTAGCTCCTAGAGCTTTGCTTTTCCCCCTCGCCTTGTCCTTCTTCACTATGTCCCATGCTATGAGGGGAATTTGTTTCCTCTAATTCAACCCTTCTCAAAGGAACTTCCTTTGTATGGCTACCAACTGCTTGCTTGCCTTTTTGGGTAGTTCGATGCAGGATAACATGTAAATTGGGATGGTCGCTAGCACTACTTTCACTATTGTTATTCGTCCTACTAGAGAGAGACATTTCCCTTTCCCGCATTTAGCCCTTAAATTGCATTTCTTGATTATTTCCTGTCATAGATCACTTTTCACCACCCCATGAAAAAGGGGAAAACCCAGATATTTTGCAAGAAAAGTTCCCCTTTGAAAACCCAACATGTTTACCACCTTTTACTGAAACCACTTGGCTACTATCCTTAAGGAAGAGCTAGAATGGTTGATCAAGGTTTTGGTTCCCATTTATGATTTGGGTTGAAATAATGTGAATTGGTGTGATTTATGATTGCAAACTAGGTCAACTATGCAAGTACAACAAACTGTCACTAATTCATAAAAACATTAAACTAATAAACAAAAACAGGAAATAGAAAAGAAAATAGCAGAAATTAAGGAACTTAGCATTCAAATTTGGATCCAAATTGGTTTGGACAAAGACAAGGGAACCCCTAACTAAAAATTAGGGATTTTTGGATTTTGAAACCTACACAAGATCATCACAGTCTGTAGGTACTTCCATGTCAGAATTAGCTTTGAAAACTTCATCAGTTAGAAAATAATTGATCTTTCCCTAATTTGATGAAGGAAGGTGCTTGTATACTTGATCTTGATTTAAGGTCTTCAATTTACTCAAAACACACTTCAGATCTACAACTTTCAAGAAAGATAGGAGAGGAAGGGTTGTTTCATATAGGGGATTACCTAAGTCAAACCCCATTTTGGTGTTTACACCTCCACAATGACTATGATGATGTTGGATAAAGAGCACTTACCCTAGGTCAGGCAAAGGAAAATGGATAAAAAAAAATGATAAATCACAATATTAAAACTTACCATTCAAATTTGCATTCCTTGATGGACTGAGGTCCTTCACACATCTCATACAAGGAGAACTTGATAGTTGATTAAAGGTCCTGCAAATGTTAGTACTCACAATGATAATGAACATAAAACATGAAACAATCTTACTTATGCATGGATATCAATTTGAAGATGCATTGCTAACATGATCAAGTGACTGATGAAAGTATTGTAAAAGTATAGCTTATTCTACTCTTGAATTGCCTTGATTGCTTTTTGGGATGCTCAATTGACATTCAAATTGCTTAGATCTTCAAATGATGAAAAAATATTTATATGCATTTCAACATTTCTTGCAATAATTATTTTGAAAGGCCAACAAATGAATTTAAATTTGCAAACATATTAATGTTGACAATAAAATATTTAAATTTGGGCCAAAATAGGTGTAGCATTGTAAATTGTTGACCCTGACAATTTCACATTACATTGACACCCTATTTTTCCTATGGACTTCAATATGTCAATAATTTATTTATTTCAAGGCTAGATTGGGAAATATATTAAAATCCCCGACATCTCGATAAATTTGGGCCTAAAGTACCCAATCAAGGGTGAGGGTGTCCTTGACCTTAAAGGTGACCTATTTCAAATTCAATTCTTTGGTGTCAATAGTTGGAGAATTAAAAAGGATCCCAGGTTGACCTATAATAAAAAAATATCAATTGGGATGCACATATATAAACAATTTTTTTCTTCTCATTTGAACATTAGAAAGCATTATGAACAAGAAGCTATTATGATCAAACATGCACTATCATGCTCTTATGAAGATTGATATGAGTTATCTTCTACATGTTGGCTACAAATTTCTATTGTGTTTTGTGGACTAACCCCTTTTAGGTCTTTGATGAGGTAAAAATAACCTCGTCATAATAATACCACAAAGACCTGGTTCATATATGCAAATCTCTATCCTCTGCCAATTAATTAAATTTTAGAAGAAATAATTGCTTAATTTTAGTAAGAACTTGTATAAACTTTATTTCTTTTGATTTCTTAAAGTAATTTTCCAATATAGATTTAATGGGTTGTTTTAAGTGTTTTGTAGATAATAATCAGTCAATCAAGTTACAGATTGAAGTATCCAACTGGCACGTGCTCCAGAACAGTTAGAGATATATGCTGGAAGTATGCTCCGGAACTTCAGGATGATGGACCGAAAATGTTGTTGTTCTTAAAAGATGTTATTTCTATTATCTTTTGAATAAAAGACTTTATGGCTCGACTTAAGCCTCTTAAATTCCGTGTAATAGGATTAAAGATAGACGAGTTACACGTAGATTTGTTTTAGATATTTTTTAGTGGTTATCTATACCAGCTGAAATATAGCATGTAGTTATAGTTTTTCTATAAAAGATACAGTTGTTGAAAGAAAGATATACAGTGAAAGCAATGTTATGCTAATAGAATGTTTTCCAAGGTTTATAAATAAAGAGATTGTTATCTAAAATTCCGAGTTATGCGTTATGGATAATAACTATGGTTAATAGAGGTGTTCCTGAAATAGTTGTGGATGTGAGCTGAGAATGAATGTGTTGTCCCACGAGCTGGCCAATCGACAGGAGTAGATAAGTGTTTTCTTTTGTCATATTGATATTTTGTAGAGAGTTATTTGAATTCACTGTTATGAAATCTTAGTTTTGAAGTATCTATTATTTTTTTCAACTTTCGTAGTTTTTGTTATTTACTGTTGGAATTTTGACTGTTAAGAAAATGTTTTATGGATTGTTATAAGCTTTTATGTTCTTATAACTAGTTTCTTAGTTTAAATTGATTCTATGTTTGTTTAACTTAGTTATTATGCTTTCTAAATTAGTATACTCATTTTTACAGTTCAAGCATTTTTTGTTTTCTTAGAAATAGATTACTTTTCAGTTTGATAGTTAAACAATTTAAAGTTAGAATTAATTAAAAGATGTTCTTAAAAAGTTAAGGAACCTGAGGGAGATACTTCAGAACTCTTCTATTGCAGATTGCCTTGAACACTATCCAGTTGACAATTTGAATATTTTATTCTAAAGTAATGGGACCTAACGACAGCCTATCACTTTTTGGCACCGTTGTCGGGGACCTTTTTGCTTATTTTGCTTAAAGTGTTAATAGAAGACGCCTTGAATACCTCTTTTAGGACAAAAATATTATCTGTGGCTTCCTTTTCTGAATGGTCAGGAAAAGAGTCCCTCACGGATGATTTATACCAAAGACCCCCCCAAAATATGTTACAGTTATACAAAGGGAGGCCCAAGGCTCAGAAGATTATTCTGCTGACGAATTACTTGAGCCTAACCCACTAGAGGATTTCCACTATCTTCCAGAAGACTGTCCTATGGTACAACTTTTTGTCGAGGAGCATATTCCTCTAAACATCATGGGAGATCGGAGGGCTGAAGCCAACCATAATGGTGGAAACCGTAATAATAATGATCCTCCACCACCTAGGATGTTCACTTATCCTATTGCTCTTGATGCCAATGATGATACAACAATGAAAAACATTTCTCCAGCTTTCCTTCCAACATTTCATGGTTTATCCTCGGAAGACCCAGACCAATTTCTTTTTGAATTTAAGGTCTTTTGTCAAACCTATGACTATAAAAATGACAACCAAAAACTGAAGTTGTTCCTTCTACTTTGAAGGATTCAACCATGCGCTGGTTTATGGGACTACCGTCTGGAGGTATTACAACTTGGGAAGAAATGGAGATTGTGTTTTTGAATAAATATCAGAGTTATTGTAGGGTGAATGATCGTAAGGAAGAACTGTTCAAACTTCGGCAGAATGAGGACGAGAGTCTAGAAGACTATTTGGATAGGTTTCTTTTCTTATCTAAACGATGTGGGGAAACAACAATTAGTGTTGAGATTCTCAAGACTATATTTCTTAAAGGACTCGATGATGATGCACGAAGAAGTCTTGATTTAATGGGAAAAGGTGATGTGTCTCAATTAAACCTCGAAGACATATGTGATTTGTGTCGCAATTTTTCACGTACTCGTGGAGGAATCCGAAAAATAAATCTTTTCAAAGGGAATAATGAGATAGGTAAACTTCGAGGAGAAATAGAAAATTTGAAGACAGACATACTAGTATAATTGAATACTACGTTGGATGGTATACAAGCAAAGACCCGTAACCCTGAGACTTTGTCAATCTATTGTCCTAGGTGTCGAAATAAACATATTTTACGGGAGTGCCCATTAGATAAGGTTAATGTTTGTCAACTTTGTGAGCAAAGCCACCCTACCAATCAATGAGCTTCTTACTGATCTTAAAAATACTAAGAAAAAAACTGCTCAGGTTGAAGAAGAAATAAATGTGCTAAATTAGCGCTAGGGAGGTAATTTTTCTTATGGCCAAAATTCCAATTTTGCATGGAGACCCCAGAATAAATGGGCTGGTAATCAATGGCCTCCCTCTTGGAATCAGCCCTACCCTCCACAACCTACATGGGGAACTCCTTATTGGCGATCTCCTGAATGGGAAACTCCATCATGGGGAACTCAGCAATGGCCAAACCAGTCGCAACAACAATGGTACCCACAACATATTGCTCCCTAATGGAATCAAGGACAAAATAAATTTTATACTGGTCCTAGGAGGAATCAACAACAGAACTTGTTGCCACCACCTCAGAATCTTCCTCAGACTAAACAAGTGAGTCAACCTCAACTTCTGGCGCAACCACTTCCCAATCCAAAGAATAGTAGACAAAATACTCTGGTATACACTGTGGAGCAAGATCATGTCACAGGCCTTAATGCAATTCATTGTGGAAGTGTTCAGTTACATTCCAGTTGGACACTTCAATCACCCACTATTGAGGAAATAGTGGACGAACCTCTTTCTCAAAATTTTGAGAAAGATAATTCACCACCTACGGATATTACTGAGTCTTCCGCAGCAGGAGCTGCTGGTTTGCCTTGGGAGGAGGAAGGTCATTCTTTGACTGAGTCTAGCAAAGGTATTCCTCCAAAGGAGAAAAGAGATATCCTTTCAAAGGAGAAAACTCAAGCACCATTTATGGAGCGCCTAAAATCAACAATTCTGAAAGATACTCTGGAAATGTCATTAGCTTCTGAAACTACATTAATTCAGGAGATTAAACAATTGTAGATAGAGGTTCCTTTGTTGCAAGAAATAAAGGAAATTCCTGAGTTAAATCAGTTGATCAAACAACTGTGTATTAGAACCCCAGGAAGGAAACCAAATAAAATAAACACTGTGCATATTAATGGTTATTTAGCTGAATTTTTGTCTAGGAATATGGTTGCTCCAAAATATGATGATCCTGGGAGTCCATTGATTACTATTACAATTAATGAGGTAGCAATACCTAATGCATTGGTGGATTTAGGAGCGACTATTAATGTAATGACGGTCGATTTAATGGAGAAGTTGAGTCTTACAAATTTAAGTCCTACAACTACAGTCTAGCAAATGGAAAATCAGTCTATAGCCATTCCAAAAGGTGTTATAAAAAATTTTCTTGTTAAAGTTGATGGATGGGAATATCCAGTTGACTTTCAAGTAATTCAATCACTTACACCTAAAGATAGTTATCCAATAATTTTGGGAAGACCATGGTTGGCTACTGTCGCTGCTAAAATTGATTGTCGAGAAGGAGGTATGACCATTTCACATGGTCCAGATAGTAAACGTTTATTTTTATATCCTCCTGCTAAACCAACTGAGTATAATAAAGTTTGGGTTGATGAACCAAAAGAATTTAGAGGGCAGGATAGTCCTCTTTGGCCATGGTAGTGATTAAACAACATGGAGAAGACTTAGAGGATGAGTTAGTGAATGAGGTGGCACATTTGGCTATAAGTTCTAGTGAAGAAGTAATAGAGGATGTACCAATTTTTTTGGGACAATCGATTGATATAATTGGAATCGAACAAAATTATGTTACCATGAGGATGCCTTGTCCCTTGGCTAATACGATTCCTAGAACGAGTTATTTCTTTGATGATATTACAAAATTTCACCAACTTATACCTCATAGTTGTCCTCTCAACACTTTGTTACGACCAATACATACTGTCACTTTGGCTTATCTAGGAACAAAAACAATTATGTTGTTACTAGGAAAAACTGTGAATATCAATAGTTGGTTGATAGAAATACAAGAGGATAAATTATTTAATGTGTTGGTAAAAAGGTCTAAAGCTTTTGCTTGGGATTATACAGACATGAGGGGTATTCACCCAAGAAAATCGCCGGATTTATAATCGATCCTATTATAAGACCCGCTAAACTACGTATTAATTCAACCCTATACTAAAAGGATCTTGTTAAGTAGAGATTGAGAAACTCCTCAGTGCAGGATTTATTTATCCTATCTCAGATAGGAAGTGGGTGTCACCTATGGTAGTTGTACCAAAGAAAAATGGCAAGTGGAGAATTTGCGTGGATTATAGAGAACTTAATAAAGCCACCCTTAGAGATTATTTTCCCTTACCATTTGTTGACCAGGTTTTGGACAATTTAGCTGGAAGGAAATATTTTTATTTCCTGGATGGATTTAGTGGTTACAACCAAATTCAGATAGCACCAGAGGACCAAGACAATACCATGTTTACTTGTCCTTGGGGTACGTATGCATACCGAGTTCTTCCTTTTGGACTTTGTAATGCTCCGACTACTTTTCAAAGGGCCATTTTGGCTATATTTGCAGCACTTGTTAACGATTGTGTAGAGGTTTACATGGATGATTTCACATGATATAATAACCTAAGAAGCCCCTTCCGTAGTCCACCCGGCTTTGCAAGCTAGGAGGTAGGCCCTGCTAGCCATAAAAGGAGAAGGAAGAAGAAGAAATAGCTCCATCAAGATTGGCAAAAGGATCCGGTGTTTGAAGCCACAATTAATCATCCATACCCTTCAAACACATAAACGTGACACGGGTTTTCTTGGACATGCTAGTTAATATAGAAGGTTCATAGAAAGCTTCAGCAGAAGATAGCGAATTCCTATGTTTTCTCTAATTCAAAAGATGTGTGGAGCTTGCAGAAGCTGGACGCCCGAGGTCAACTATCGAAACGAGTAAAGAAAGGCTGCCTGGCTCCCACCATAACCTAAACTGAGTCTCCCTTTCACATTCATGCCGAGCAGTAAATTGGCGTGATAGATGGGTAAATATGTCATGCATTTCACCAAAGTCCACATCCATTAGAGAGAAATGAAAATAATTTTGGCAGTAATCACGCCATAAAAATTTATCATTATATTTATGATTATTAAAGTTACACACCACCGTACCAAATATTTAATGAATAAACCTATAGTTAATGGTCGAATAATGAGATGGTTATTACTTCTTCAGGAGTTCAATGTGACAATACTTGACAAACTAGGAAAATTTAATGAGGTGGCAGATTTTCTATCTCAAATTAAACAAGAAGAGGGTGATCGAGCACCTATACAAGATGAGTTCCCTGATGAAAATTTGTTTGCTATCTCTATAAAGGTTCCTTGGTTTGTTGATATTGCCAACTATTTGGCTACTTCTGAAGTACCTCTTGAATTTACATTTAAACAAAGAAAGCGACTTATTCGAGAATGTGCACCATTTAAATGGATTAATGGGATGTTATTTCATTGTGGACTTGATATGGTTTTGAGAAGATGTGTCAGGGCTGATGAAACTTATAGTATTCTGAGGGCCTGTCACGATGATCCTTTAGGGGGTCATTATTCTGCAAAAAGAACTTCCCATAAAATACTAGGTACTGGATATTATTGGCCTTCAATGCATAAAGATGTTAAAAATTATGTTCGTCATTGTGATGAATGTCAAAGAGTAGGAAGATCAACTTCTTCGACAGAGATGTCGTTGCAACCCCAGGTAACTTTGGAACCATTTGAAAAATGGGGGTTAGATTTTATCGGCCCCATAGATCCTTCCTCACAAGGGAAAGAATACATATTAATCTGTACTGATTATCTGACAAAATGGGCTGAAGTTCAAGCATTACGAGTTGCTAGAGAAGAGCAAGTTGCTGATTTTCTCTATAACAAAATTTTTCTTTGATTTGGAGCCCCTCGAACTATTGTTACAGATCAGGGACCCCAATTTATGTCCAAAGTCCTCCTAGCATTTACAAACCATTTTCAGGTGAGCCATAAGAAGTCATCCCCTTATCACCCTCAAGAAAATGGTTAGGTAGAGGTGACTAATAGGGAGTTAGAAAACATATTGACAAAAATTGTCTCGTCAGGAAGAAAAGATTGGGCCAGGAAGTTGCCTGAAGCTGTTTGGGCATATAATACAACATGGAAATCTACAACTGGATTCAGTCCCTACGAGCTTGTTTTTGGAAAGAAACCTCTTCTTCCCATTGAATTTAAACTTCAGACCCTACGAACATCTATGGAATTGGGTCTAGATTTGAAACGAGCTCAAATAGAACGAGTTTTACAGTTAAATGAGTTGGATGAGCTTCGTCTAGATGTTGTTCATCAAACGAAATTGGTTCAACATCTACGGAAAGTTTGGCATGACAAATATATTAAGGAAAGAGAATTTCATAATGGTGACTAGGCCCTGCTATTTGATTCAATATATAAGGATCATAAAGGAAAACTCAAAACTCATTGGCTGGGGCCATATGAAATTTTTGAGGTTTTCTTGAATGGCACAGTTCAGTTAAAACCTATCGATGGTGATTCACAAATTCTCTTAGTAAATGGTCATCGCTTGCGTATTTATCACAAACCAGTTAATAAAGAGGAATTTACAAAGCTGGTAGAAATTCAAGGAGAAATGCAATGTATTGACTCTGCTAAGGCAGAGTCTATTTTGATTTAAATGATTATATGTTATCTAAAAATTAAAAAAATTAAAAAAATTGTGCTTAGTTCATTTTTTTTAGCATCTTTCATAAAATTTCAGATTTAACACGTATTTTCATTTGGCAGGACTTTTCATAAAGGAATAACAACTTTTGGAGCACCATTCAATGATGCTCTGGAACTTGATCATTCAGCCAACCAATGCTCCAGAACTTGATGCTCCAGACCTTTTATTGGTCGTTGCTCCGGCTGCATCCTTCAACGATGCTCTTAAACTTTCATTTGTTTCTGCTCCGGCTGCATCCTTCAACGATGCTCCAGAACTTTCATTGGTCATTGCTTTGGCCACATCCTTCAACGATGCTCCAAAAATTTCATTGGTCGCTACTCCTGCTGCATCCTTCAACGATGCTCCAGAACTTTCATTGGTCGCTGCTTTGATTGCATCCTTCAACGATGCTCTAGAACTTTCATTTGTTGCTGCTCTGACTGCATCCTTCAACGATGCTCCAGAACTTTCATTGGTCGTTGCTCCGGCTGCATCCTTCAACGATGCTCTAGAACTTTCATCT
>VDFB02343317.1:0-12630 GCA_007258455.2 Sequoia sempervirens | reverse complement strand
ATTCCTCTTAGTACTATCCTCTTCCCATCGGATTGAAACTTGAGCTCCATAGTTTGCAGATTCAAGGAGATCTCCCCAAGTGAACGCAGCCATTGAATGCCTAGAACGGCATCAATATCTCCAATGTGGACTACATAGAAGTCATCCTTGACTTCGTAGTTTCCCAATTGCATGGTCATGTTCGAGATTTTCTTTGTGCAAGAAATATGAAACCCATCAGCAACCATGACCTTGAAACCTTCAAACTCCTCTGTTTGCAGCCCCTTCTTTGCTACCACAACTTCATCAATGAAGTTATGTGTTGCTCCAGTGTCGATCAAAGCAACGATTCGCTGCCCTTTGACCATCCCTCGAACCTTGAATGATTCGTTTCTTTGGAAGCTCGAAAGTTGAGCCAAGACTCCTCCACTTTCCTTCACATCTCCGGACTCTTCTGGAGCTCTTTCTACTTCACTTTCTTCAAAATCAGATTGCTGGTTGGAAAAATCAGAACTACTTTCACCAGCAGAATAGTACTCAATCTGATTAAATTTAACCCCCTTAGGGCAAACATGATCTTGAGACCATTTTTCCCTACATCGGAAACACAACCCCTTTCTTCTGAGTTCGTTCAGGGTCTCCGGATCCAATCTTGTGACATGGGGATTGTGATGTTTGAACTCCTTGTGCTGAGGTCTCAAAGGAGGTCTATGCTGAGGTCTTTTCCCTTTATCCCTTTTCTGAAAGGGGGAATTGGACTGAAATTTTGCCTTAGGAGCAGCCCACTCCATGTTTCTTGCCTTCTTCATGGCCTCCTGCAGGGTTGGTGGATCAAAGGCTTTAATCCAACCTTTGAGTGGTTCTGTCAAACCTTCACTGAAAAGGATCACCAATCTCCTCTCCGTGATTCCAGTAACCATGACTGAGAGTCTCTGAAACTCAGCTATGTAGGCATCAACTGTGCCATACTGCCTCAACTGTGCAAGTTCTCTGAAATGAATTTCAGGATCCTTTTTCTCAAACCTCTCGATGAGCCTAGTGGTGAACTCATCATAAGTTGTGATAGACCGATGACCCAGAGTAACTAGGCCATGGTACCACCACTCGTGCGCCACCCCATCAAGGTGTAGTGTAGCGAACTTGATCGCCTCTTCTTCTGCCATGGGTCTGAGAGCTAGATAGTTATCTAGCTTCTGTATCCAAGCTCGGGCTGAACTGGTATCACTCCCGTCAAAGTGTGGAAGTGTAACCTTGTTGACAGCTTGGTACAAATCTCCTTGAGTTGATGGTCTTCTTTGATCATAGTGTCTCCCTTGTCCTTTGTTTTTCCTTTTATGATCCATAAAATCGTTATAGGACATATCCATCTTGATGTCGTTAGGGAGCGACTCATACTCTGCACGGCCAAGTCTCAACTGCTCCACGAATGAAGCATTCTCTTCGAGATCCGGTTGAGTGTTAACAGGTGCCAAGAAGGTGGGTTTGAATGGCCTAGATGAGACATAAGTGTTGTTTGAAGTATGCTGAGCAGCATGTCCATCATGCTGGTTGGAAGCACTATGCTCTCCTCTATACCCAGTGTTGTTCTATGGAATGGTGTTCTGGCCCACTTTCCCCATCATGAGCGAAACCATATCCATTAAAGCATCCATCTTCCTTTCAAATCTCTGTCCTGGACTGATGGATCTCTCTCTGCCCTTTCCACTATCATCCTTAGTGCTGTTGGTAACCCTCTTGTTACCCCCAATTGACCTTTCACCTTCTGCCATGTCTGTTTCCTAAGAAGACTCCCAATGAGCCCTCAAGACTTGAGGCATCCTGGCTTATACGGAACTGATAAGTTTGCAGGGCCCCGATTTTCCAGCACTTTTTGCTCTTCGCCCGCGTGTACCTCTTTTCTTTGTCACTCATAGACAGATTGATCCTGGGTAAGCAGATCTTGGCTGCAGTACCATTTGAAATATTCCGAGCCAATTTTTTTCGTTTTTCAAATTACAAATTACAAACAAATGCACCCGTTAAGGTTAGCAACTAAACCAAAATGTGCTGAAGCAACTCTAACCAGAATGTACACCAAGATCTCGATGTGGGCAAGGTGTGAGCATTGGTCAGAGGATCTAAATCAAATTGCTTATGCAGGAACTCTAACCAAGAATGGCGCCGATGATGGCGAGCATATGGTCAGAGGATCTTCTACACTAATGTACTGAAGGGAACTCGACACCAAGTATGTGCTACCCAATCCAGAATGGAGTGAGGGGCGACCATATGCCGGAGTATTACAATTAACAATGCTTGTAAGAAATAACTGAATTGCTGAAGGGACTCAACACCCAGAATGTGCTTTCTAACCTGAACTGGGAAAGTAGCTACCATAGGGCGGAGATGTAACTATTACAAAACAATTACTGAAGGTAAGAATGAGTATTACAAATCATGATACAGCAATATTAAAGAACAACTGGTCAGTACTACTGCCAGCTTACAATGGATAATTATTGCCTGCAATATCAATATATTAGATGCTCTTCAAATGGTGCATTCAACAAGAAATCTTCTGCAAAGCCTTTAAGGAAACCTCAACACCAATCCAATATGGAAGATGCAGATTTCTAAAGACTGTCAAGACAGATCTGCACTTTTCAACATATAACCAACAACAAAGAGATTCACTGAATAGCTCATAACTCACTCCTCTCTTACCCAAATGACCTAAACTCAGATGCAAAACACAACTAGAATGAAGGCGCCTAGGATGAATGCAAGGAACCAACTTAAAATGCCATCATTTATTTATGCACGAATTCCAATGAGAAACAGAACTGTACGGCCCAGCAAGAGGGGCGATTTTCTTTTAAAAATCAAAGCCTTCACATTAAATTCTATAACTTTGGAGATATGTTCGCCCTTTACAAACAAATAGGATAAGACAATACCCACAACAATATTTTTTGTATTTTTTTTGAATTACGAACAAAAACTCAATCTGCTGTAGCTAAAATGCAAATACTGGAAACCACTAACATGCAAAACTAATCTAACAATGCACAAGCTGAATACAATGCAAAACCCAATGCAAAACTCACAAATTACGCTATCTCATCACTAGTTGTTGTGTTGCAAGCAAGAAGCAATGCCCGAGCTAGGAGGCCTTCATTCCTCGAAGCAGTTCCAGAGCCAAACCGGCAGCATAACAATACGGTAGACCAAAGATAATGAAAAGAGAACCCAAGGCTTCCTTTTATAAGTTTTTGTTGACCTTCTCGAAACCCTAACTTCTTTTTTCAGAGTCAAAACCCTAATCCCAAGAGATGGCGTCCTTTTCCATACATCTTCAATTTGACTTCATTTAATTAAATTCCTCACTTAATAAATGCGTCCTCCTTAAGGCTTAATTTTGACTTTGATAAATTATAAAATAATCTTTAATGAAGGCGCCACCCTCAAAAGACCACTTTTCAGAACAACATGAAGTCAATAGGCTAGGCCAAGGGGGTCAACGTTAAAATATAATATTAAAACGTGACTTAAATTAAATAGCTCAACTTATCTCTCCAAATGTGCCCCGAAGCCATAAATGATCAAGCCAACTGATCAAACTGAAGTAGGAAGTCAACCATGCTGAACCCAACTGTAAAACTGCCAAAAATAGAATTTACTAAAAATAGTAAATTCCAAAAATGCCTTAATAAAGTGAGATGAACATACCATCGCTGCAGCCTCTTGAAAACCTGTGAAGAATCCGCCTATTGAATCCACCAACTCCGAAAGCAAAGACATCCTTCAAAAGGAAACCCTAATTTTACTCTTCCTCAATTAGCCTACTTCTGCTCCTAAATAGCTAACGGTCACCGAAAAGTCAATTTGAGACGAGGACATTACAGAATAGCACTGAAAACCTTTGCATGTTTGATTCGGAGTTCCTGTACATCTGGATGGTAAGAAGAAGCTTGTTGCTCCAACTGTGAAGGCATTAACTTGCACTCAGCTGCCCAATCTACCATGTCATGTCGAATCAAACATTCCATTCTCCGGACTGAAATTTCTTTTACATTGCTGTCCTTGATGGCTTTAAGAACATGATTTGTGCCATCAACTCTGAATTTCATCTCCATGTCATGCAAATTAAGTGTGAACTCTCCTATCGCATGAAGCCACTTCATGCCGAGAACTATATCTATTCCTCCCATGTTCACAACATAAAAATCTGCCTTAAACTCAAAGTTATTGAGTTTCATAAGCAAATCCGGAATCATCCTCTCGCAGTTGAGAGTGTATCCATCTGCAACCTTCACTCAAATGCCTTCAAACTGTTGAGTTTGAATTCCCCTTTTCTCCACTAACCGTGAATCAATAAAATTGTGGGTTGCACCTGTGTCCAAAAGAGATATGACTCTTTGACCCGCTAAGATCCCACGGAGCCTAAAAGATCCCTCTCTCTGCATGTTGGACATATGAGCCTCCTGTAGCTCACTCTCTACCTCAATCTCTGCCTCATTTTCTAATTTTTCTTCATTTGTGTCATAGATAGCAGCTTGCTGGTCTGAAAAATCAGTCAACGTTTCTCCCTCATAAAACCATTCCATGTGCTTTTTTTTCCCTTTAGGCTTGAGGTGACAGTCATGATTGAAGTCATATGGGCCCTCTAGTAAAAGCAGAGCTTCCTTCTATGTAGATCATTCATTGTTTCACGATCTAAAGGGGCTGCAATTTTTTTCTTTTGATCAGCATTATTAGCCTTCTTTGGATCAGATTTGTTCTCTGTGTAGGAAGTAGATGGTTTCGAGCCAAATTGTTTATGAGGTGTAGTGAGCTCCATACTGCGAGCTTTCCTCATGGCCTCCTGTAAAGTAGGTGGATCAAATTCCTTTATCCAACCTTTCATGGGCTCGAAAAGACCCTCAATAAACAATATGATCAGCCTTCTCTCTGAGATGCCTGTCACCATCACGGATAGTCTTTGGAACTCTCCAATGTACGATTCCAAGCTACCCAACTGTTTTAACTGCACAAGATCCCTGAAGAATAGTTCGGGATCACGTCTATCAAACCTCTCTACCAATCTATCAGTAAACTCCTGGTATGAGGTAATCCTATCATGGTGTAGTGTTTCCATACCATGAATCCACCAGTCATGTGCTACGCCATCAAGGTGGAGAGCTGCAAATCGTATAGCATCTTCCTCTGGCATAGGACATAGTGTCAGGAATGTATCCAACTTACTGTAATGTCCCCATTTTGGCCCTCCACTCTTCATTTGGATTTAACCTATTTCCAGAAATCCGTAGGCTAAGCTGAGGTGGAAAATTAGGGTTTCCTCTTTCAGATACTGCTCAGTTGGCGTTCTGAGGTTGTTGTGCAGACTTACTATTTATAGTAGTTCGCTATTTTTAGCAAGTCTATCTTTTGGCAGTATCTGTCTAGCAGCAGTTCAATCTTTTGCAGTTCAATGTTCAATTTGGCTTTCTGTTGTTTTGATGTGAACTTACTATTTATAGCAGTTGGCTATTTTTAGTAAGTCTAATTTTGGCAGTAGCATCATCAGCAATTTAGCTCAAGTCATTTTGCTATCCTTCAGTTTCAGTTTGGCTTTGGTTATCTCCATGGATTAAGTTTTATACTTAGTCATTTTTATGTTTCTCAGTTGTACCCCCACGCCTAGGAATGATCACTTCAAGTTGTTTTTAAAAGGGGGTCATTAAGGGGTCAATGGTGCATTTAATGAATTATTAAATGCTTTATTGTTGCAAAGTGAAGTTGGATGCCTAAAAGAGGTTGATTAATATTTTATTATTTCAAAAAGTGAAATGCTTAAAGTCACATCCTTTTTGGAAGTTGAAGTGATTCAACTTCTTGGAATTTGAAGAGTCTCTTGTTGCTTCATTTGCCAATTGAAGCTTATATATTGCTGCTGTTTGAAGAGCTGATCATCTTTGGAAATATTGTAAAGCTATGCTGCTGGTTTGAAATCCAGAATCTGGCTAAGGGAAAGCTTAGCAATTTGACTCCATTCTTCGAGCCTAAAACTATGGTTCCCTAGATGGTGGATTGAGAGTGTGCTTCATCCAGAAGTGCACATTGAGTTTCAAAGTTGAAGATTTTGTAGTTTTTGATAATAATTTTCAGAATTGTGTTTGCTGGTCATATCATGGTTGAAGGAGGTTTTCATTAACAACTTTTTGTATGTATTTTATGTGCTTCTGGGTATTGAAGAAATTGATTCCTAGTACATGGGCACCCCTTCCCACAGAAGATCGGAATTTAATTTGAAGAATTTTGAGAGTTTTTATCATTTTGGAGTTGCTGGTTTGTCTACAGCTGAAAGTGTTTTTTGTTAACAGCTTTTTGAGCAAATTAAATATCATTCTGGGTATGTTTGCAAAGTGGTTCTAGGCCCAAGGCGACCCCTTCCACAAGAGATTGGAATTTATTTCCAAGTCTTTGATTTTTATTTGCTAAATCGCCCTTCTCAAGAGTCCTACCATGTTGGGAGCATTGGGAATTGTGCAAGTAAATTAATGGTTGCTTTTTGAAGCTGTTTCATCATCATGACATAGGCACCTATCCTCCAAAGGTCCATTGCAATTGATTTCACTCAATTTGGAGGTAAATTGATAAAGTTATGTGCATTTCATTGATGTACAGTTTGCTGGTCTGATTTTCTGTTAACATTGTTTCTATATCAGACTTATTAAATTATTGTACTTGCTGGTTTGAGCTTCAATTCTTCATCTTATATCATTGTAAATGTTAGTGGAAGTGATACTCTAACTGTTTAATATTCTTGGAAGATTATCTATTCTATTTGCAGCTGTTCTTATTCTTTGTAAAGCTAGTTAGTAGTACTAACAGCTCTTTCTTTACTTACTGCAATTTTATATCTGTTTTACACTCCCACAATTGAGTGGTTGAGTTTTAGAATAAACATAAATCTTGTTTGTAATTTCCCCCCACGTTATAAGTGGTTGTGAGGACAGTATTCCCCCCACGTTAATAAGTGGAAGAGTGGATTCAAAGGCTGGCTTGCCGCCTAATAATTGTTGTAAACTCACCCACTGAATAAGTGGAGTATTCCCACCGCTTGTGGATGCCTGCACCAGCAAATGAATTGTACTTTCAGCTCTGTTTATGCCTAATGATCCTCTGACCATATGCTATCACCTCACCCACATTGGGATCTTGGTGAACATTCTTGGTTAGAGTTATCTTCTTTGCTGTTTTACATTTTGGAGCTAACGCTAATCAATGTTTGGTTGCTGATTTGAATGTTAATTTTGGGAAAAAATTAATGGGGAATATTTCACTTACTCACCCAAGCACGTGCTGTAACTCTACCACTGCCATCATAGTGAACTAAAGTCAGTTTGTTGGTAGCCTATCTAAGATCACTTTGTTTGTTTCTAGGCCTCCTGTCATTCCTATTATGGTAATACTCTCTCTTCTGGCTCATGAATCGATCGAAGTTAAGGTGCTCCTTAACTCTCGGAGGCAATGCATCCCATTCATCATGCATAGTCATGATGTTGTCAGCAAAGTTCACTTCACCACCCTGTTCAACCTCTTCCTCTTCATCAGCTTCATTTCTGATAAAAGTAGGACAAGTAGCTCTCTCAAAGGTGCATGCTGGAGCAATAATTCTGTGTGGTTCTCCATGAATACTGCCTTCCTGATCTCCACCCTGATTCTGACCTCTATGAAGTGTCAAATTTTGAACATTTGTGCTTAGCTGCTGGAGGATATTCGCCACCTGTTCTTGGCCTGCCACCATGCCTCTAAGTACATCTCTAGCTTCTCTAACCTCTTCATTGAGAGGATTCATGTGGAACCTTCAGCTTCCCTGCCAGCCATGTTATCAAAGTCTAATTCTTCTTCCTGTTCGTCAAACGGAAATGCTAGAAATGGTTCAAAAGTACTTCTCTGCAAACCAGGACCCCTGCATGAGTAGTACCTGTCAAACCTGTTTTGATGAGACCGCATAGAAGCTGCTAACCCTACAGGCTGGCAGGATCAGTGCTCTGATACCACTGTGATGAGCCCTATTGGCTCACAACTCAAACCTCTGTATTTTTCTTAAATCTTATTGTGTTTTTTAGTTTTTTAAGAGAAAGTTTATAGACAGAAGAGAAGGTGCGCTTCATATAAAAACTCATAAACTGTAAAACTGAGCTACTTTATACAGAAGGGAAATGCAGAAGGTATTATTTAACAGTAACAAATAGATCACAAGTGATAAACATACTAGAATGCTTCCAAATTATTTATTTAAAAAGACAAGTCAACTTGCCAGCCAAGAATGGTTAAATTTGGCAAATATGGACGCCTAGCCTCCAGATCTGAGTTCTCCCTCCTTGAAACAGGATACAAGCTCTTGAGAAAGGTAGACGCCAAGGATGGAAGACAAAGAGAAGCCAAAAGAAAGGCGTTTCAACTAGATACTTCACACGCCTCCCTAAAAGGGCACATTTCCCAATGCAAATAGTACAGCCAAGGAAGAAACCAAAAGAACAAAATGAAAGCTAGAATCTGTTGAAGATGGAGTCTCTGGAGAAGAAACCCCCTTTCCTTATTGCAGACAAGTAAATACTGAATGATAAAACTCTGATAGAAGCATGTAGAACTTCTGAATGAAGCCCTCACAATTGCACTAATTCGACTAGTCTCTCACAGTCTCAAAAATGCTCAACATCGAAGAGATTGCGTTCTCCAATGGAAATATTGCTCAAACCCTGATCATAGAGGAAAGCACAGAAGAAACCTCAAAGGCAAAGTCGAAATATTCAAGAAGTGAATTTCTCATTGCCAAAATGCCTTATATGCAAAAAGGCATGACTTTCAAGAAAGTGACGCCACTTGCAATCATTAAATATTTTAAAACATATTTAATTCACTTTTTCAATAGTTGCAAGTTAAATATTTGGGCGCCCACTTCTATGCATAAGTGATTTAATTTTAAATCACCTTTATGTAATATTTAAGTGATATAAAATATATAAAGTCAATTTGACTTTATAATAAAGCATTAAGATAAATAATTAACTCAAATCACTTAAAAATCCATAACTCTCTCAAAACTCCAAATATTCCCGTGCCGTTAGAAGCTGTCAACCCCTGAACTGCCAACGCCTGTTGTGAACCAATCACTGAGCTCTAAAAATGAGAACGATCAACTCCTCCAAAAAATACCATTGACCCTCTAACCAATCCAATTAGCCCACAAAGGTCCAAGAAAAAAGGCTAACACACTGTTCCTGAGAACTAACTAGAGCGGGGACATCACATGGTGCTCTTTGTAAGTTGGTGCCTACTAAACTACATATTTGGTGATTCAAGTAGGTTGGTGCCTACATTCATTGTAAAAGTTTATATAATTCATAAAGTACATTGTTTGTACCGTGGTTTTATCCCGTAAGGGTTTCCACGTAAAATCTTGGTGTCAACTTGTTCATATTGAAATATTCTTGTATAGTTGATTTGTGTTAGAATTTGAAGTTGATAAAGGTTGTTGGTGATAAAAGTTTAGAGTTGTTGAAAAGTTGAAAAGTGTGAAAGTTTGTATAAATTTACTGATTCACCCCCCCTCTCAGTAAATCTTTTGTGCTGATCAACTTGACCATCTTCATTTAGCTTGTTCCTAAAGACCCATTTTGTGCCAATTACATTTTTATCTTTTGGTCTTGGGACAAGTTCCCAAGTTTCATTTTTCACTATTTGATCCAACTCTTCATTCATTGCACCAATCCAACATTGTCTTTGCTTGCTTCTTCAAAGGTTTTGGGCTCAACTTGAGATAGAAGTGCTACATGACAATCTTCATTATAATTTAACATTTTCCTTGTAGATCTACATCTATCTTGAAGGATCAATTCTTCAGGATGATTCTTTTGTACAAACTTGGAAGGTGTCTTTGGTGTCTTCATGGGAGTCTTTTGTGGAGATTCTTCTTCTTTTGTCTCTTCCTCCTTTTCATCCTCTTTGGAGTTCTCATCTTCTTTGTCTTCATCACTCATGGTTTGTACATAATGATAACTTTGTCCAACTTCTTTGAATTGCTTTCCTTCATCAACTCTTACATTGGCACTTTCAACAATTTTGTGAGCTCTTTTATTATAGCATTTGTATGCCTTACTCTTTGATGAGTAGCCAAGAAAAATTCCCTCGTCTACTCTTGTGTCAAATTTGCTCAAATCTTCTTCATCCCTTCTAATGTAGCAAGTGCTTCCAAAGATCTTGAAATATTTGACAATTGTTGGTCTCCCTTTCCAAAGTTCATAGGGTGTCTTATCATTGTTCACTCTTATTTGTGCACGATTCAAGATGTAAACTGTTGTATGAATTGCTTCCTTCCAAAAGGAATCTGCTATCTTTGACTCATTTAGAATTGCTCTTGTCATTTCTTGAACCGTTCTATTCTTTCTTTCTACAACCCCATTTTGTTGAGGGGTTCTTGTTGCAGAAAATTGTCTCTTAATTCCATGCTCTATGTAATGTCCCCTTCTAATTAGTCTTCCGAGAATCAAGGGATTAGCCTATCATGTCAACCCTCGTAGGCTGATGGTTCTGGATAGAGGGTCACTTAGACGGGCACTTGGTCGTTAACTTGCAGTGTTGATCACCGGAGTATGGTGGCAAGGTGAATGGTTGCGTTTGGCATGACACTTGTGCTTAAATTTATAGTACTCACCTTTTATTTCATCATCTTTGGCCTAGGGACCATGTGTCTTTAAAATGGAGGGGTCACTTTATATTTTTCAGTTACTATTCATCCATAAAGTGAAAAAGGTTATAACTTAAGTGTATAGTGCTCACTTTATGAATAGTGATTTCAATGTAAAATTATAAAAGGCAAGACGAGAAGTTCAACCCCCTTATGCTTTGAGTTATTTCTTGCTGTGGCTTGTGAGTTTGGAGTTTGAGGGAGAGGGAGGCTAGGGTTTCCTAATTTCTGCAGTGGGTGAGCCTGGAAGGGGCTTGTTGTTCGTTTATGAGCTGCTTGAGGGTGTGAAATACCACCTTAAGGTTGCTGGTCAGAGTTTGGATGCTTCATTTGGAGACATAGTTTGCTGTTAAAAGGTTATTTCGAGCATCTTTCGAGTGGTTTTTGACTGCCATAGACTCCAATCACGTTAGCACACGAGCTGCTACTTTCCTTGAGGAGTTTGGAGCTGTTTTGGAAAGCTACAGCCAGCCGCCCTTTCATGAGGGTTTGAATCAGCACAAGAAAAAGAAACGCCTCTCTAGAGAGGCTGCAATCACTTCTAAAAGGGGCGCCCTTGCCCTAGGGAGCTCTCCAATTCGGATTTTGGTGGGAGAACTTCGTCTTTCAAGAGTTGTGTGCACTTCATTGGAGTTTGGTATTGTAGCAAATCACTCTTCACTGTGATGTATGGCTGTAATTTAAAATCTATGGCAAAGAATGTGTCTTGTTAGAATCTGATGTAAGTTATCTATCTTATGCAATCTATTATGTAATGAAGAAAGTATCTTTGGCAATTAAATTGAGTCCTTACTCAAATTATCTCAGTAGATTAGTTTATTTAAAGTTCCTATTGTACGTATAAGCTAGTTAGTATCTTTAGCATTATTAGCATCAAACTCAAAAACACAAAAAAGAAGAAATACAAATTGAAAACAAAAAAAATCAGACCTACAAACTCAGTGAAAACAAATCAGCAGAGTGGTGGTTCACTACAGTGGTATCAGAGCCTTGATCCTGCCATCCTGGAGGGTCCAAGTTTCACATGAGAAGTCATACTAGGTACTACACTCGCAGAAGGGCGGAGCAAGTGAACAATTGGCAAGAGGATAACCCGTTTGAGGATATTCCATTAGCAAAAATGGGTGACAAGGAAGAAGAAGGTCCACCAAGAAACGAAAGAAGAAATGAGGAAAACAATGAAGAAAGAGAACCGCAAGAGCTTATGAGAAACATGGCGACAAGACAACAACAATTTGTAGATGCTTTGCGGGCACTTACAACAATCTTACATCAGATGAACCCACTTGGAAGACAGAATTGTGAACTGGAGGTCACTAGGGGTGTGGTTGGGACTCCCAGGGCACAAAGAGCACCTTCACGTACTGCAAATAGGCCTACACGACCTGCTTTTTTGAGAAATGAAGGGGAAGAGGTGAATGTTGAAGAAGGGGGTGAACCCATGTTTGTTGATGATATGATGGCAGCAAATGATGAGTGGGAGTTGTTGACACCTCAGGTGAGAGAACACATAAGCTTTGACAGGTTTTTGAGTCAAAGAAGAGAGCATTACAGGGAAAGACCGAACTGGAGACCCAGAGGACAAAATAGAGATCAACACAGTGACCTTATGCATGCCACCAACAAACTCGCTTTACCTACATTTGATGGCAATGGGACAGTTACAACTCAGTCTTGGGTTCATAAGTTGGACACTTTCTTGAGCTTTCGACCTATGGTAGAGACAGATGCAATTAAATATGCTACCTTACACTTGGAAGGAGTGGCTCATGATTGGTGGTATCATGGGATGGTCACGTTAGCATAATCGCATCACCTCTTACCAGGAGTTTGTGGATCGGTTGGTTGAACGTTTCGACAAGAAAGACCCGAAAATGTATTTCAGAGACCTAGCTCAACTCAAGCAAGTTGGGAATTTGGAGGGATATATAGGTGAT
>VDFB02343316.1:0-37503 GCA_007258455.2 Sequoia sempervirens | reverse complement strand
TTTATGATGTTCCATTAAGCTCTGCATATTCCAGAAAAGGTCTGCACAACTAATTTGAGCCAAGTTGGTCCTAAAAGCTCTACCAAAGAATTGATAGTGAAATTCTAAGAGATGTTTTTTTGTAATTGAATGAAAATATCCTAAAATCTAGACATATTGTAGATGATCTCATGTAGATGCTATATCCCGCCTCCACAAGCCGATAAATGACAGTTGTAAAATGTAAAAGAAAGTATCAAGACAACTACAACCTAACTAAAAAGAAAGAAATTTTGTTGATATAGGATGAGCTACAACTAGGGATGCTCCTACATCACTTTACCAAGAAATCCAATATCGCAACTATGACACACAATGAAAACACAAAAATTATAAGACAACTTCAAGTTTCTTATTAAATTTATTCAAAAATTAGTTACAATGTGATTGATTATATAATGATATCTACTTCATTTCATCTCCTTTTGTCTCCACAATCTCCAACAACACCTCTTTATTCATGGAACTCTCTTCTCTATTTTTGCAAGCTATGGTTTCACATTTCTAGCGCAATATTTCCCTATTCATTTCTAAACATTCCAATCCTTTCCTCCTTGGCCAAAAGTTCCTTCTCTATGAGCATATCAATCTCCTTTAAATCCTTAGATAGTTAGGAATTTGAACCAATTCAATTTTTGGTGGTTATAACAACCAAGTCATTGCAAAATGAAAAATTCACTAGCAAAGAGGAAATTTTTAAAATGCAATAACAAGTGAAAACCCACACCAAGTGTGTGCTCTAGATATGAAATCTTGCTCAAGCTTAGTTGGCCAATAATTTCCATAATTCATACACACTGTAAAATTGGGCATCATGCTGATGTAATAAGTGGAATTGTTCATTGAAATTGGTTCAATAAACTATTAAAGGTTCAGTTCAGTAGAGTTTACCCACAAATTTTGATAGATATGAATTACCTGTAAACTTCCAAATGCACATGAGATTCCCACAAAGGAAGATGACCTCAAGGTTTCTGCTACATGAAATAATTCAATGTGCAGGGAAACTTATTAAGACCAAAAAACAATTAGTTAAAACAAAGTTACAATTTACGTAGAAACCTACATAAATCACTTGATTTCCATATCCCACAATGTAAAAATCCTATCAAACTGGGCAAAGAATATGATGGAACAAGGTTCTAGTTCACTGAATCCTCTGCAAAATGTTTCTGCTAGACCTAAAAGCCCATAACCCATAGTAGACTAAAACTCCACAAAGATAATTTGCAATAAGTTTCACAAATGTGGATAAGTTCATCTAAATTGATTGTAAGAAGGACTTATCCAATTCAACACCAAAATCCCACAAGTTCAGTTATAGTTCAAAAGTCTACAAATCTAATAGCAAATAAAAATTTCATATGAGCATAATTTAGTCATTTCTAACCCAATTCTCACCAAATATAAATTGTAGATACCCAATAAGCTCTTCTACAAGGTGAATTCCTACTTGGCCGGGATTAAACTAAAAATTCCTCAAAAGGTAGACTAACAAAACCAACTCAAACACAACCAAAATTGAATCAAAATTGAGCTAAAATTGAAAGCTAACTCAAACATGCTTTTACATGATTTCTCAGGGACTCCAGATGTTTCTGTATCATTATACCACACTAAGATTAGCCTAGTTGGAATCAACACAAAATAGAAACAACAAATGGAACCTTTTACCTTGTGTCAAATCGATCCTTTGGTTGGCCCTTTGATCTTTGGTGTTGTATGCTCCTTGGATGGCAAGATGCAAGCTAGATGGTGATATGAAGATGGATGCAAGTGGGTGCAAACATGAAAATGGATAAGTATGGATTCTAGGAAAATTTTGCAAGAGTTTGGCTACCATGCATGATCTCCCTAAAATGAGAGAAAAGAGGGGGTATTTATAGATATTTTGGAAATCTCTAGGGAAATGGACGGTCAAGATTGAGCCACCAAGATCAAGATGTAGGGCTAAGGTGAGTTGAGAACTCACAAGCCCTCACATCTTGACATGTGGCATGTGATATAGCCCTAAAAGGTGAAGTGGACATGAGGTGGAAGGATAATACATGACATGGAGGGGGGTACAAAGTACCTTGGGATTGGACAAGATCTCCTCATAAAGGAGGTACTTGTCCCCATGTGGGTGAGGACAAGTGGGAATTAAAAATTTCAAATATTCTCATGGGATGGAGAGAAGGAATTTAAAATTCCTTTTAATGCTTTGGGGGATTAAATGTGAATTAAAAATTCACATAGGGAATGGAGATGCCTTGTCCAAAAAGAAAAAGCATTTAATAGGGTTGACTCAATTAAGTGATTAGGATTGTGCAAGTAATTGATTAGACTAAGTAATGAAGATTAGAAGAGGGTTAGATTGCTACGTGACTTGATGTGACAAGTCAAAGATCACATGGGGAAGAGAAAAATGAATTTAATATTCCTTGGAAGGATAAAAGGAATTAAAAATTCCTTGAGAAGTTGACTAAGCTAGTTAATGAAGGATTAGAAGAGGGTTAAGTGGATAAGAGAGATTGGAGGCCAACTTGCAAAAGTTGGAGGATGTGACACATCCTAATCAAGGATTAGGCATGTGCACATCCCTAATGATGGGATTAGAAGATGGATTAAGATTAAATAAAAATGATGGAGGATGTGACATAAAGGGAATTAAATAAATGGCAGATTTATTTAATTCATTTGATGAAAGGGGAATGTATTTAATTATTTAACTAGATGCCTTATGGATTAGAAGAACTTTAGAGGGATCACTAAATAATAGTGATATTACTTAATCATGACAAGGGATTTTAGATTTAAAAGGGGATAAATTTGGATAAATTATGTCCAAATTTAGGTGTCTACAGACCAACCATTTATGCATTTTTTAAATACCAAATGTCTCTAGATATTTAGAGGGAGTGAACAGGACCATTAACACAATAGGTAAATTTTAGAACATAATATTGTCGATTGTAAGGATGTGTCAAATCTTATAGCATAGATCCGTAATCATGGCTTCATCCTAGATCCTCAGGAACTTGTCCCTTTGATAAAATATTTGAAACAACATAAACACAAAAGCAATTTACCAATAGAGAAGTATTATTTCTAGATTAGGCATAAGGTAGATTGTAAAATCTCCTCCATTTAACACTCATTCTTTGGTTGAGTTAAGTACCCATACCCACTTATTTACTTTATTAAAATAGAAAGTAAAATTATATTATTCCCAATTAAATTTAGTTAACCTAAGTTGATGTGTGCTTATTCGTACATATTTCATTGAATTAACCTAATATTATATTTGAGAAAAATTATATTTACTTTACAATTTTTTTTTGTGGAAATGATCAAACATGATTAGGAAAGGTTCACCTTAACATTATATACTTGCATATAGGAAAATGGTGTTGACATACACCATCTAAGAAATTGCTAGAAAAAAAAAAAAAAAAAATTCTTTGATCAAGTCTTTAGACAAACTAATTCAACAATAAAAAATAAAGATTGAAGACAATAGACAATTGTATAATATACCTTAAAATATTAATATAACACTTTTTATCCTTCTACAATTAATTTTTAAATATATTATAAATTATTTAAATAAATTAAACTTAATCTTTAAATACACCATCTTAACATCTAATTTAAAATAACATCCATTTTAATTTATAATAAAAAACTTAAACTTAATTAAAAAAATCAAAATTAAAAGTTCAAAATTAAACTACATTGAAATGACTAATGGCAAATTTATCTAAGTAAAACCTAGAAACATGTAAAAGTGAAATAAGACTAAATTAAAATTATTTAACAACTTCTGATTTTTAAAAATCAATGTAAATCCAACATAAAAGAGAGAATCGTATGGGCATGTGATATTCACCATTACCATAGCTTTTCCTTTTTCTATAAGGAAAGGACGAATTATGTGATTTGGCCTACAAGATAGTCGTATATTTTTCTCCCAATTGCTTTAAGTTTGACAATGATCTCCACTCAAAACTTCTTCTTTTTTAATGATGGATTAAACATAAAGTAATGGCGAGCACAAATACTAGGAAACCGCTTTTTTCCTTTTATTTGCCTCTCTTTTCTTCATCCATAAGTAATTTTAAAAAATTAATATTTTAATATTTTAAATTCTTATAGGTTAAGTTTTTGTTTATAAATAAGATTTTTGAGTAAAAAAAATAAAAATAATTGGTTGTTTTATAGTGATAATAAGATGTGTATTACAATTTTTCATGTACATAAAACTTAAAATAGGATTACTATTTTTTTTAAAATTCTTAAATAATTCTTAAATAAACAAAATAATATATTAGCTAAATAAAATAATTCTTTAGATAACACAATTCTTATATAAATAAACATTCATTTCAATCTTTCAATTTTTATTCAAATGTCTTATTGAAAAATCATTTGCATTTAATGGAGTATGTTAAGAAAAAATTTATTGGTTCACTAAAATAAATTAAATTTGCATACCTATCCTAAAACATTTGCATGACTAAATATTGTTGTTCTTAATTATTCTTATATACTATCACCAACGGAATTATTATCCACTCAAAATACTCTACCTACACTAGATTTCTAGTTATTTTCCCAAATAATAAAATATTCCTCAATTGACCTTTCTCCATTGGAAATGGATGAGATAGAGGACAATCAAGGAATCTTGTCACCACTTTCAAATATTCATTAAGGGCTAGGGATGGGGAGGAATAGTAAGGGTTATCTAGTACATAATTTCCATCAAATTCATTAAGGACTAAAGCAATACAATCTATAGATAGTTTTGAGTCAATGATTATGTCATGGTCTTTCAAACTATTACCACAAATTTAAAGAAAGAGATAGTGAATCAAGGAAATCTAAGAATATGAGTGTGCATTGTACCTAATCAAATTTGTAGCTAGCTATCATATTTATATACTTTTAGTAAGATATAAATTAGACAATTTCAAAATTGCCACATGTCAATATAAAAAATTTGATATTTAAAATTAGTTTTCATCACTTTTTAATCTCTTTAATAAAACTCGCACTCTATTTTTTATTACTCTACTCAATCTTTTATCCACCCTTAAACTCTCTACCTTAATTGAATTGAAGATATTCAAATCACTTTTCCTATTAACTAGTTTGGAAACATCATTGTGAAGTTATACATCTCTACTTTTGTGGTGATATAATTGACTTCAAACCAATTTAGCATAATGTACCTACACATCCCCTTGACCTTGAACACATTTGACTTGCATTCTTTTCTACCAATTTCACCAATAAAAAATTAGAAACTTTGAGATAGCAATTCTTGTCAATGTTCTCTGAATTTCTCGATCAACACATCCATTGCACCTCCAGAAGTAGTACTAATAATGTATTTTGGTAGTGGCATAAAGGAGAAGGATTTCAACTGCTATTAGAATTTGATTGTCAAAGTAGGTTTTGTAGAGTTAGCTCCTAGAAGTTAGGAAGAGGAAGAAAGATTCAGTTACAATATGGTCCCGGGGGTTTGGGCATCTATTTTCATGGAGGTGGAGGTCTCACGGGAAAAAAAATTATGCTATAGGATTAATTGGAATTTTTGGTAGGGCTAGAAATTGCCCCTACAGCTTAAAAAAAAAATCTGCCACTTTTCTATCATCTAAAATTTTTAATTCCTTTGAAAATAAAAATGAGAGAATTTTTATTTATTTGTTAATTTTTATCAAAACACTCAAGTTCATTCCTTAAATTTTTTGGAACTTAAAATTGTAAGCTGAGTTGTTCCTAAAAAATCTCAACAGCACCCACAAAATTTTTTTAGGAAGCCCCTCCATGAAAGTGAGAATAAGGCCAACTCGAAAAGAATGGATAGATGCCCAAGAATAATAAAACATATCAAATAATAGGATTCATCCAACTAGGGGAGAGGGCCCAATAGTCGTGCGGGGTCTAATAGTTGTGCACCCAATCGTAAATATAATACTCAATAGTCGTTTATATAATGTCCAATAGTTGTGATTTGACTACCCATAATTAAACAAAATGTATGCTTTTGATCTAAAAAGCAACCAATCATGTGATACCACATCAGCGCTCAACTACTCATGATGTAATGCACGAGAATTGGTCTCACTATTTTTGGGGGCCTTTTTGGACACCTTGACAAAAACGCATGCTGATGTGGCATCATATTTGATGATGTGGGCCTGAAACCTTAGTTATAAGCAGAGAACTTGCCAAGTAAGCTGCTGTAAAAAATTGGGAGTGATTTGAAATTTCGACGTAGGATAATTAGAAGCGCGAAGTTAGGGTGCATGACTACTAGGCCCTCTCCCCTATCAGAACCCAAATTATTTTTTCCGGGAAAGGGAGCTCCCTAGGCTGCCTATTTAAACCGCGAAATTGCTGGTACTCAACATAGACGAGAAAATGGCATCCAACACCTCCGCCTCTGCTGAAAAGCGCGCAGTGGTGAATCCCCAGAATTTGAGGTTCACCCAGCCTGATATCAAGTCCACTTTCAAGGATGCCACACTCCCCACCGTTAGGGACACGGCTTCTTTGATGCAGAGTGGCAAGCTGAGTTCTGATGTGTTGGGCGACCTCGCTGTACACAAAGACAAAAAGGGTGTCATGTGGTGTGACAATAACCGCCGTCTGTTTGCGCTCAGAGAGGCCGGTGTTGATTCTGTGTCTGTCAAGTTTGATGGCAATCGATCCCCCCAACAAGCGGTTAAAAGTAAGCTCAAAGATCCAGCCTTTATGCCCAAGATTAGAGGCGAGGCATCGGGGGTTCAAATCCCATCGCCACCCGCTTCTGGTCCGAAGCTTTATCAAGAGCAAAAGAAGGCCGACGTTAGTTCTGTACCCACCAAGTCTGATGGCAATCGACACCCCCAGAAAGCGGCGAATAGTAAGCCCAAGATAGGAGGTCAAGCATCCGGGAGCAAGCATCGGGGCGGCCATTGAAGTTGTGGGCTCTTGGGGATCGAAGCTGTGTAAGAACCACCAAGACAATTGACGATGATGCTGGAAATTAGGGTTTAGGGTATAATTTCGCCGTAGCGTATTTACTAGTGTTTGAGAGCTAATATTTGTCGTATTAGATTTGAGGAGTCTGGTAGAGATCGAGTTCAGAATTCAGTATCGACCTAAAATGAAATATGGTGGGTTCTTTGTCAGTATAGTATAGTTTAGTTTGTGAGACTGTGTGAAGAGATCCGAATGTACATATATAAATATAATCTATAATTATAATGAAATAAGTTTTAATCTCTGAGTACAACTTGCTCGAGTGTGTAAGATGAATTGTTTGCACTTCAGGGTCATTTATATGAATTTGTATGTATAGACCAACATTTATATTTGTTCGTATGGATAATTATAGTCTGTGACTTACTGGCAGTTGTCTATGTTGGAAATGCCTTTTTCAATTTATTTTCTAGCTAACCCAAAATTCCCCACCTGTTGTTGCAACTGATTTAATAAAGTGACGTTGAATGATGATACAGCCTTGAAAGTAGGTGCCGAGTGGGGCCACCAGGAGGGAAAGGGGATTTTATCATCGTAATTCTTTCACCTGTCATATCAGGTGACTTGTAAAGCACATTTTCTTGCAGATCTTAGTGCCAAGTGCCAACAAACTAATTTTTGGGCTGCTCTTAGTCTTGCCTTCATGGAAGAACCTTGGTCAGATCGCTGAGCAACTTTCAAAATTCCTCTGGTCATAAATTTTATGTACAAGGTAAAAAATTAGAGATGGCAGGTTGGCAGGTCTGTACATGATGGTTACTTTTTTCATTTATTGATCAAAGTAAAAGGTTGCATAAAATGATTAAACAAGATTCTAAATAATAGAGATCTAAGTATTATATATTCATTTATTGATCAAAGTAAAAGGTTACATAAAATTATTAAACAAGATTCTAAATAATAGAGATCTAAGTATTATATAATATGTTGCACCAAAGACTTAAAATTCAAATGGTTAAGGTCTTTGTAATGATCTCATAGAAAGTGTTTATGAGGGTAATCATATGTCATTTTGATATGTTTTTTTCTTTTCTTTTAGAAAGTAATTTAATAAGACTTCTATTGATATTAGGGTCTAAATAATCATTTTTCAAAGCTTTCAAATATAGAAGATAGAAATCTTCTTTGATCTGCTATCATATAGGTTGATAGAATTTCATAGGAAGCTTGTCACAACTAGAATTTTGCCATATAAAAACAACATATTCTAACTCATCTAAAGAAAGAATATGATACAAGAATAAACTATAGCCACAATTAATTTTGTTGGGGAGACAATCTTTAATTATCTCTTTCAAAATTAATTAAGTATCCTGTCAATGACAATCCTCTCTAAAAGATTTCTCATAAAAAATTTGGACCAACATATTTATCTTAAAATGGTTCATATGTAAATGGCCTTATCCATTATAGCACATATATTCACCTTCTTATGCTTGTAATTTAAGTAGTTATAAATATATATAAAGCCTATATTCCCCTTCTTGATCTAATGTATGACTTCAGCTCTTTGTCCTCTATAAATTTCAGGCTTATGCAAGTGTACCTTAGTAACATTGATAGAAGATTGAATGCTAGTATTACTTGGGTTAGCACTAAAAAATTTTATTGCATGTTCTAGCTTCCCTCGAAGACAATTTTCCTAGCACTTACACTACCAAGCCATCCTTTTATCAAATGAGTGTTAGGAGTCAAATATTATAGAGTTCCATAATCAAATGTTGACTCCTAAAAGTAGAACAAATATTTACCAGTTTTTGGTGTGGATGAGGTGTAAATTTTCTATTTACTATTGGACCATTAATTTGGATGATGTTTTTAGTAAAATGGGATAGAACATGATCATTAGGTTACTTGTGTTTGAGTGTTTGGGTTTTAATTCATTAGCCTAGACATAAGGAAACCTTACTTTCATTTACATTATTTATTATTTCTAATTGTTTGTCTCAATTCATTTTAATCAATTTAAAGTTTATATATTTTTCTAGCAACCCTAGTTTATTTATCTATAATAATTTAAATGAAAAAAAATAAAAATAAATAAATGTGTGAATCTGCATTAATTGAATTAGTATAAGTAGTTAAGTAGTTGGGAATAAAGTAACTTAGAAAATGAAATGAATTGAGGTACTTAGTTAATAATTGACATTTTGTTAGATCTAGGAACAATACCTTTCTATTAGTGAAATTGCATGATTCTATGCTAGATATTTATCCTATCAAAGGAAAAGTTTGCAATATTGGTACTAATTTGCAACTATAAATCCATACTTGTGCTTTATATGTCTTTGTAACATATAAAGTTTTGTCCTATAGCTTAACTTGATACATGGTCTTTTTCTATACCATTTATAAAGATTTAAGGATTGGTATTATTGATAAATAAATTGTAAGGTGTCATATGATTGAGCTATGAGGGACCTATGCCTTGATCAGCCTCTTAAAATTTAACAGTATTAAAAAAAGAAAACAAGAACGTGACATGCAAATTATTCTCTTTTTATTGTGCCAAGTTGAAGTGATACTATTGTTGCTCTCTAAAATGATTAATTTACTTACTTTCTAGATGATTATTTGACCATTAGAATAATGCATTGAATGTGTTTACATACTAGCACATCATATCAAATTAAAGAGTTTAAGGCTCTTGTAGAAAATTAGACTAGTAGGAAGATTAATATTTTGAGAGATAACAATACTAGTGAGTTTTGTTTGACATATTTTGATGGATTCTTTAAGTAGCATGGGATGGAGAGACATAAGACAACTCTACCCTCAAAAAAATGAATTTCAAAGAGAATGAAAATGGAATTAATGGAGAGTACTAGGAGTATACTTAGCAAAGCCAACTTGGAAGAAAAATTCTTGGAAATTTTTATTTCTACAACTTTTTATCTAATTAATAAGTCTCCTACATCAACTCTTGTACACAAGACTCCTATGGGGACTTGGTTGAGAATACATCTTTGTGCTTTGGTTGTGACACTATGCTCATGTACAACATTGCTATTTTTTTTAATTACTTTCTTCATAATTGATGGTTTACTTATCTAGTTCCACAAAGGTTTATAGTTTTGGATTTTGGTGTGGGTGATTAATTTAACTAAAAGTTATATCATATCTAGTAAGAGATCTTTCCCTCAACAACACTTGTTTAAAAAAGCTTGAAAGTAAAATTTAATGCATAATAATAGAGACCTAAGTATTATATATTCTTTTTTTTTTGTATAATATCTTGCATCAAAGACTTAATTCAAATGGTTAAGGCCTTTGTAATAATCTCATAGGAAGTGTTTATGAGGGTAATCATATGTCAGTTTGATATGTTTTCTTCAGTTTTTATTTAAAAAATAAATTATATTTAATTACACTAAAGTTATTTCCTATATGAATCCAATGGACTACTTGTGTGAAAAAAACATGTTAAATTGATGTAAGATGATTGAGAAATATTTAATTGTTTAACAATTTTAGCAAAATAGGAAAAAAATAATATCAATATATAATATCACTACTTTGATTTTTTAAAATCAAATCCCCACATTCTCTCCAATTCCTTTTTAAGTTATATTTTTTCTCATGAATCAAATAGATAAGTACATTAAAAATCTAATCTTTTTAGAAATAAAATCTCTACATGCTCTCCCATTTTTTAAAAACTAGCATATATATCTTTTATATAATCTATATAATATATGTCAAGAGATATCATTTTCGAGGTGTATTTTTTTCCTCTCTATCTCTCTTCCTATTGCAAACATAACATGATCCTATTGGTAATGTTGCTGATTATCTTCCTAATTTAGAGGTTTTGTTTCAATTGTGGTTGGATCCTTGTAAGTGGATGCATAGTTGATTTGAAGTTATCACTTATCCATATGCCTTCATTGGAACATATTATGGTGCCCCCTAGTAGCGATATTCACTTGGAAATATGTATAAAAAGGATGTGAAATATCTTCTCCATCTCCATCTCTATCTTCATGTCTATGTCTCTCCCCTATCTCTATCCTTTCACCTCTCTCTACATCGAGCTCTCTCTTCCCCCTCTATCTATATCTCAATATTTCCCTCTTTCCATCCCTCTCTCACTCTCTCCATATTTTATATCTCTCTAATTCACCTCTATCTTCTTTGTATTTCTCTCCCTCTCTCCCTCCCTTCCTCTCCATATATATATATATATATATATATATATATCACTCACACACACACACCCTATTTCTCCCTCTTTGTCTCTATCTCTATATCTCTCTAACTCTCTCTCACAATTATTTTTTATCCCTCCCTATCTCTATATATATCTCTATATCTACCTCTCCCTTTCTATTCCCATATATCTATCTATCTCTTTCTCATCCCATATATCTATATCTCCCTCTCCCCCCCTCTCTATATATCTCCTTATATCTCTATATATATCACTCTATCTCACCATCTATATCTTTATCCCTTCTTCTCTATCTCTCTCTATCTCCATACTCTCTCTCTATCTTTATCTCTCCCTCTACCTCTACACTATCAATTTGTCTCCCTCTTTATCTCTTGCTCTATCTTCATCTATACGTCTATATTCCTCTCTCTCACTCTATCTCTAGACAAGTCTCCCTCTCTTTATACATATATTTCTCTCCCTCTCCCTCTTCTTATACCTCTATATCTATATCTCTCCATATTTCTTCTTCTATTTCTCCCGTTATCTCTATCTTGTTACCTCTCCAACTCTCTACCTCTTTATCTCTCCCTCTATTTTTCTCTATAATATCACTTCATATATGTATATTTATCTTTTTATATCTCCCTCTCCCATTCTCTCCCTCTCTATATATTTATCTCTTGTTATTCCCACTATTTACACTACCTAACAAAAAACACAAGCTCAATTTTTTTCAAATTGTAACATAAAACAAGACATATTTGAGGAATTTCCTTTGTGTATTTGATAGAATCAAGTTTGTGATGTCATCATAAGCACTCCACACATAGTGTGAGGAAGAGATAGATACAATTTAGTCTAAGGAAAACTCTATTCTACCTCCAACCATGAAGGAAAACTATTTAACCTAGGTGTCTAAATGGAAAATATAAAAAGGAAATACATTTATATGTAACATCCATGTTTAACAATAAACTAATTCTAAGGATCTATCAACAAGACTAAAGATTATACTTAAGGAAGTATATTACACTCCTAATTCTAATATCTAACAATAATTGTACTATTCAATTTGATAAAAAAAAACTAAAATACTACACAAATTAATCTTTTACAAATATCAAGACTCCAAAAATTAAATTAAATGTTCAACAAATGAGCATTATTTTATCTAAATGTAACTATTGATTATTGAATTTATTAATTACTAATAATTAGATTTATAACTAAAGCAATAAATAACTACTTAGTTAAATATTTTAACTCTATGACATTCTACTTATATATTGACTATGAAAATAAATTTTAAATTAAAAGATTACTATTAATTTTAAAGTTGTTTGTATAATTTATAGTCTTTATTCACTTATTCATAATCATCCTAATGCAACTCAAATTATTTCATTTATCAAAATAATTAAGTTAAATTTCTTTAAAATAAATTACAATTCTAACTTTTGATTTTAATTTATTTTTGAGTTCTTTAATTTTCTTAGAAACTAACAAGAAACTAATTACTAACTAATAAGCAATTCACAACTTAATATATTTTCTTTTCTTTTTTTTCTTTCTTGTTCTTGATATCAATCAGATTGGGACATGATTATTCAAATTTTCTTCTCCAAGAATGTTTTTCCTATTTTTTTATTACGAAGATTGAAGATTGTTTCCTAACTTCTAATCTATTGATTTTTTTTTATAAAATTATTTTTTGTTGCAAGGACTTGCACTGGTTTTGGGTGACGCCCCCTCCATGGAGGCTAAAGCCTCCATAGGTTTGTGACCCCCATGGGGTTGTGACTCCATGGAAGCTTCAAATTACATGACTGAGCCCTTCCCAGGCGATGGGCATGGCCTACACAAGCTGACCCCCATTCAACTTAGGGAGGTCGAAATTAATAATATTTTAACTTATATATGTATATTTTATAATAATTTTACCCTTTTAAATAATTTTATTTATTAATAATTTTACTTAATATAATTGTATATCTATTTATCTCTCTATATATATGCATAATAAATGAATAAAATTAATTATATTTATATATATTATATACATATGTGTTTATTTAAATATTTGTAAAGTACGACATACTAAACATAGTAATCCGAAAAGCGAGCGCATTTCCAATTAAGGATAATGAAACAAATATATTAAATAAAATATATTAAGAAATGCTCTAAGACAATTTACAATAGTGAATTACAATCACATACACCAATAAGGTGTTACAAACATCTATTTCAATGTTACAAAAATAAGTTTACATCAATAATTACATCCATGATGAAAAGTTTACATTTACAAAGTGGTTATGCTAGCCATACAAAAGAAGTATAAGAAATATATCCATATTCAATGAATAAATCTTGATTCTCAACTGCCACGACGCTGCTAGTCTTCCACAAGCTGAGGCCAAGAGTGAGGTTAAGGCACCTTTTCCACCCAACCATGAATCACTAAACTTCCCCGGGTTTCTTCCTAGCTTGAAGAAAGCACCGACCCTGCACAAGGAGCATAGCAACCTAGAATAGTGTAAGAACGAGGGAACTCTCGATGTGTGCCTGATGCCTATATGCAATTCCTAATACTAGAATGACATATTACTCACATACAAGATGTGGCAGATATATATATATATATATACACTAGACTTTTTAATCCATCTATTTCACTAATGCATTTAGCTTGGCCAAGCAATAAAAGTAAAATGATAATTTCGAAAAGGAAAAGTACCATCTCTGGAAGCCCACATTTGGCATCCTGTCGCTGAAGTGGTCATGTAAAAAGAATAGAACAAACATAGAATTCTCAAGTATTTACTACTCATGGTTCCTACAGAATCACAATCTGACTCTAAAGTTCATAATATAAGTTTGTATGTCCAATTATATTTACATTCTCATCCTTAAAGAAATAATATAAGAAATACACATTGTTGTATATTTAATCCAGCAACTTAACTCTATTCAATTTACTTATATTCCAAAATAGGGAAGAAAACAATTACATGAGCTTATATTCCTATTCTTTTGCCTAATGGATTCTATTTTTTCAATTTTCAGTAGAATTAAAAATACAGAATTATAAATTTTACCAGCAAGCTAAATACCTTCTAAAAAATAGATTAAAATACTATTTTTAGAGATTTAGTGTATATATATATATTCAGGAAATATCCATAAAATCTCAGAATAAACATATGCCATTTACAATCAGAATTTTATACAGCAAATACAGATTTATAATATATATAAATTTACATTTATGTATTACATTTACACATATAGGTGTGCATATATATATAACCTTTCAGAATTCATAAAAATGCAGATACTGAAGGAAATAAAAAATCAAATTTTCCAGATTTTAACATGTAGGTTCAACTAAATTTGAAGGTGAGGAAGTGTTTGTAGGGCCATCGACCCCATGTGGGGGACGCTGCCTGTGGAGGGCAGCACCCTCGCCTGCGGAGGGGCAGCTGCCTCCCATAGCAGCCTCCTCCTAAGGCGGCAATGGCTTATAAAGCCATCTCAATAATTTAAATAAAAAAAATGCTTCAACAAATGCAACGAAATCTTTCCATTCGGTGACAGGTGGTTTCAATTTGAAAATGAGTACATGATTACTCAGAAAAATCAAATACCTTCTGCAGAATATATATAAATATACATGTACATGCTGCTATATATATATATATACATGATATTGTTTACAATTATGGGAAAAATATATATAGCAATTCATTAATCCATTTTAAATGAAATAACCAGCAGTAATAACTATATATATATATATATATATAAAATATGAGAGAACACTATCTTACAGTTAGGATATTGGATTCCATACATAAATAAAACATTAAACTCCAATGCATGTTTACAATTTGAAATACAAAAAATGGTATCAATGAAGAATTAAATATTTTCACCATACAATTATTCACACAATTGAATTTTAATGCATTGGGAAAAAAAATTAAAAACTTGGATCAAACGCTATTCTTGATGATTCTACTCTTGTCCTACTGTTCTTCCCCATTCTACTTCTTCTTTTCCTATTTTTATCTAATTTTACTATTCTTGTTTTGTATTATTTTTGTAGAGAGAATGAGAAATGGAGAAAGAAAAAATAATAATGAATCTCCAAAATGAATCCTCTTGTTGAGAAAATAAGAGTTTTTATAAACATTTATTATTTTCTTCCTCTCTTTTTCCTTCTTTATTTTGCTTTGTTTTCTAATTTTAACATCTTTTCTCTTATTTTTCTATCTTTTAATGTTTTCTATCTTATCAATTTGTTTTTGATAATCTTTCCATCTTTTTTTTTCAAGTTTTTATTTCAAGTGTATCTAATTAAATCTAATTTTTAAAGAAAACAAGATTTATTGCTATGCAACACACTTATCTTCAAATAATAAATAAATAACATTTAATTTTCAAAAGAGATCATTAAAAAAAAAAGAAAACAATTCTTTTATTTCCATGCACTTTTAATTTACCATTAATTAATTTAATTAACAACTATAAAGTAAGAGTAATATTAAACAATTAACTAAATAAAATCCTAAATGCAACTATATATTACTAAGTGCACATGTGTGCAAGAGTAACAGTTCCATCTTAACCCTGCCAGGTGGCTAACCTCCTCTACCTTAACCACACTCTTAGTCTTCGACAACCTGCAACTCATGTAAACTCAGACACCCATTAATAGATTAGTGTCCAAGAAATATAAATCAAAGAAATATATTTTTTTCATTCTAAGATAACATTCTCTATATTGCATCATTTTAATTAAATAATAACCATTGCATTCCATTTTTCTAAAATGAAATAAAAATTTACTTATTTCATCGTTCAAATAACACACATTTATTATACCACACATAATTATTCATATTTTAGTTCCACATAAAGTAAAAACAAGCAACATCAATCTCTAAGATGTGACATCCTTCCTCACTCAAGGAAGAGACAGTCTCGATGTCATTATAAAACATCTACATAACATAGTCTTAAACATCCAATATATAATAAAAGTCATAGTATGCAGAAAGAAGAAGTAAGCTAATATCTCAAATGCAGAAAAGATCTATCAATATCTTTTGTATTCTCCCAAGTGACACTATCCACTAAATACTGGTCCCACTGGACCCTATACTACACAATATCTCTGTTCTGCAACTTAACGTTGTGCCTCTCCAAAATCTTGGTGGGCTCCACTAGCACCACCCCTAGATCCTGAACCCGCAATGCATGCCATTCAAGGATATGAGAAGTTGTCGAATGGTACAACTTAAGCATAGAAACATGGAAGATATTATGTATACGAGATAGAGCCGGTGGTAGAGAAAACCTATAAGCAACCGGATTAATAACTTCCAAGATATCAAATGGCCCAACATATCTACGGGCAAGCTTAGAGCTTTTGCCAAAAGAGATTGAACTCTTCTGTGGTCAAACCCTCAAAAAGACCTTATCTCCGACTGAGAATTGTCTAAATGTTCTATTCTTATCTACAAAACTCTTCTGACAATCTAAAGCTTGTTTCAGCTTTTCCTTAATTAGCTTCATCTGATCCTTGATCTCTCTCAACATCTCTATCCCAATAACAATCCTATCTTCCACCTTATCCCAACTAATAAGTGTACAACATTTACAGCCATACAAAGCCTCGAAAGGTGTCATTCCTAGAGAAGCGTGATATGAATTATTATATGTGAACTCCACTAATGGTGGGTGCTCCTCCCACTTATGTTGTTGATCCATACAGTACATCCTGAGGAGATCCTCTACTACCTGATTCACCCTCTCTAAATGACCATTGGTCTTAGGATGATAATTTAAACTAAAGTTCAATTTCGTTCCCAAAGAGGCATTCAACATAGTTCAGAACCTAGAAGTCATACGAATGTCACGATCAAAGATGATCATCTCTGGAACTCTGTGCAATCGAAAAAATCTCCTTCACAAACTTCTTCGCTAAGACCAATGAACCATCCTTAAGATTCCCAAGAATGAAGTGAGCTACTTTCTTCAATTTATCAACCACAACCAATATAACATCATGTCGGTTCTTGTTCATAGGCAACCCCTGAATGAAATCCATAGTGATTACCTACCATTTATATTTTGCACCCTATGTGGGTATAAAAGTCTCGCCGGATGCACATGCTCAACCTTGACTCGTTGGCATTCCAAACATCAGGCTACAAAAGCAGTAACATCTCTCCTAAGTCTTGGCCAGAAATACAATGGTCTGAGTCACTCTATCATTTTCGTTACACTGGGGTGCCCTGAATATGGTGCATTATGAAATTCAATCAGCAGTAATTCCCTCAATCTTGTTGCATTAGGAACATACATCATCCCTAGTATCTTTAGAGTCCATCAGTCTCAAATGTGTATCCATCATATCTATGATATGAAGGATCTTGCTCTAGGGCTTGTTTCACCTTGTCATAATGCTCATCTCCTGGCAAAGCTTGGATCACCTGCTATCTAAAATTTGACCTTATAGTAACCATAGTTGCAAGATGTGTTCTCCTGTTTAGGAAATCTGCTACAATATTTTCTTTCCCTTTTATATACTCTATGCCAAAATCATACTCACTCAAAAAATCCTACGAGCGTCTTTGTTGAGCATTCAAGTTGGGTTGAGTGAAAATATATTGTAATCTTGAATGATCTATTTTCAGTTCAAAAGGCTTCCCTAAAAGGTAGTACCTCCATATTTGAAGCACATGCACTATGGCAGCCAACTCCAAATCATGTGGTGCATAGTTCAATTCATGTTGTTTCAATTTCCTAGACTTGTATGCCACCACCTGCCCTTCCTGCATAAGAACTGCTCCTACACCTTCTCCTAAGGCATTTGTTATCATTGTAAAGTGCCCATTTGGATCCGGCACAATCAAGATAGGTGCAGAAGTAAGTTTCTCCTTTAGTGTCTAAAATGCCTTCTCACACTTATCACTCCATTCAAATTTCTTTCCTTTCCTTTGGAGTGCAGTGATGAGTGCTACAATGGTTGAGAACCCCTGAAAAAATTTCCTATAATGGCCGGAAAACCCCATAAAGCTATGAACTTCTTAAACATTTTGTGGTACTAGCCACTCCATGATTTCCTTTATCTTATCTGGGTCCACTGCTATCCCCTCAACTAAAATAACATGTCCCAAATAGTGCACCTCGGTATGGTAGAATGTACATTTAGACATTTTCCCATAAAACTTTTGGTCCCTCAAGCACTGCAACACTATCCTCATATGTTTATCATGCTCTTCCTCTAACTTAGAATATATTAAAATATCATCTAGAAAAACTAGTACAAAGTCATCCAGGCAGTCTCGAAAGATGTTATTCATCAAATTCATCAAATTTTCCAGGGTGTTGGTTAACCCAAATGGTAACATCATGAACTCATAGTGGTCGTACCTAGTCCTAAAAGTAGTTTTGAAAATGTCCTCATCTTTTATCCTTAGTTGTTGGTATCCCCATCTCAGATCAATCTTTGAGAATACCTTAGCCCCTTTCATCTATCCTAGGAAGTGAATATTTATTTTTGATGGTAACCTTGTTAAGCATTCTATAATCAATACACAACCTTAAGGTCCCATCCTTCTTCACAAATATGACAGGTGCTCCCCATGGGGACACACTTGGCTTGATAAATCCCTAGTTAAGCAACTCTTGCAACTGGGCCTTCACCTCATACAATTTAGTAGTGTTCATCATGTATGGTTCCTTTAACTGAGGCTCAGTTCTAGGTAGCAAGTCAATTGAGAAATCAAACTCTCGTTTAGGTGGTAGCTTAGTCAACTCATCAGGGAAAACATCTTGGAATTCCTTTAGAATAGGATGATCATTAGCTGATGACTCTGAGCTATCAAGATCCCTAACCTTTACTACATAAATAACACACCCTTTTCTGTTAGCCTTCTTCAACTGCATGGAAGAGATCTGCTTGAGTTCTAAGAGCCTCTTTAAACCATGAATCTCAACATGGTTACCCTAATCATCTAAGCATTTCACTATTTTCTCTTCAAAATGTACAATGGACTTATGCTCAGTAAGCCAATTTATTCCCAGGATTACATCATATGACCCTAGGGGTGCTACATACAAGTTAGCATGTGTCTCAAAGCTAGGAAGTTCAAGTTCACTGTAGGCTAGAAATTGCTCTACTATTTTCTCTACCTGGTTTCCATATTGAACCTTCCATGATTTAGACATATATCTCGGCTTAACAGATAATTTTGAAATAACATGAGGATCTACAAAACACTCAGTGGCTCCCATATCAATTAAGATGGAAATAGGACATCCAAAAACCTTACCCGTGAACTAGATTGGCGTAGCCTGGAAATCAACTTGGCGATTATCAACCACCACATGGATGTGATGTTGGTTCATGTTCTTCTGATTATTCACTCTTTGAGGACATACACTAGCATAGTGCTCACCACCACATGTGTAACATCCACTATGGGGTGCTTTAGTTCTATCTGAAGTATCTCTCTTGTTATTGTTGTAATTGGCCCTCTTGTTGTTTTGATTCCCATTGTTGCGGTCCTGAGTTACCCCTCTTGAGATTCCTAATATGATGGTTGTTGTTATTGCCCTGATTATTTGGGTTTTGATTACTATTATTCTGATTATTTCCTTGAGATTTCTTGTTACCATACTTAGCATCTCTATTCTTCTTGTAATTTGCAACCTGTTGTAAATTTTGTTCCTACTTGGTTGCTTTCTCAAAAGCCTCATCCATGCTGGAAGGATTATGAATGTCTACTTCAGCTCCAATTTGAGGCCTAAGCTCCAGGATGAATTTGCTAATCTGAAACCTCTCATCAAGTTGGTACTAGGGTACGTATTTGAGAAAGTGGGAAAATTTTTCCCAATATTGAGTTACTGTCATTCCCCCTTGAGTGAGAGTCTTGAATTCAGTTTTTTTTGGTCAAAATATGACTATGGTAGCCACCTTTTTTTGAACAACTACAGAAATTGTTCCCAAGTCACCTTGCCATGTAAAAATTGTTTTTCTGCCTTTTCATTCTCCCACCAAGTGGTAGCTTCACCAAAGAGTTAATATGATCCCCATTCAGCCTTAGTCTCATTGGACAAATTTTGTAGGGAAGAATACTTCTCCATCTCAATCACCCATGCTTCTGCTTTGTCCCCAAATGTTTTTCCATCAAATTTTGGTGGGGTGAACTTCTTGAGGTCCTTTCCCAACTCTTTAGGCACCGTACTTAGGTTTCCTTTGGTCTCAGGTTGTTCTTCATTTGATTCAATTCCATTTCTGCCAGAGTTCACCACTGATGGGCATGTTTGTCTTGTTTGCTCCAGAGTGTCAATCCTAGCCCCTTGTTGAGTCAGTAAGGCTACAATCTGATCCAATCTGTCATTCAGATCACCAGGGGATCCACCTCCACATTGATAAGTTCTAAAATCCATCATAATTACTCTAGAACACATAACATTAAGTGTAATTAGGCGTAGGTCCTAGAGTTTAACCTCGCTTTGATACCAAATGTAAAGTATGACAATCCCACATAGTAAACATAGTAATTTGAAAAGCAAGCACATTTCCAATTAAGGATAATAAAACAAATATATTAAATAAAATATATTAAGAAATGCTCTTTACAATTTACAATAGCGAATTACAATCACATGCACCAATAGGGTGTTACAAACATCTATTTTAATGTTACAAAAATAAGTTTACATCAATAATTACATCTATGATGAAAATTTTACATTTACAAAGTGGTTATGCTAGCCATACAAAATAAGTATAAGAAATATATCCATATGATGAATAAATATTGATCCTCAAAAACCATGAATATGTTGGTCTTCTACAAGTCGAGGCCAAGAGTGAGGTTAAGGCACCTTTTCCACCCAACCACGAAGCACTAAACTTCCCTGGGTTTCTTCCTAGCTCGAAGAAAGCACTGACCCTGCATGAGGAGCCTAGCAACCTAGAACGGTGTAAGCAGGAAGGAATTCTCGATGCATGTCTAATGCCTATATGCAATTCCTAATACTAGAATAACATATTACTCACTTACAGGATGTGGCAAAGACATATATTCTAGGCTTTTTAATCCATCTATTTCACTAGTGCTTTTAGCTTGGCCAAGCAATAAAAGTAAAATGATAGTTTCAAAAAGGAAAACTACTGTCTTTGGAAGCCCACATTTGGCATCCTGTCCAGAAAGTGATCACGTAAAAAGAATAGAAAAAACATAGAATTCTCAAGTATTTACTACTCATGCTTCCTATGGAATCACAATCTCACTCTAAAGTTCATAATATAAGTTTGTATGTCCAATTATATTTACATTTTCATCCTTAAAGAAATAATCTAAGAAATACACATTTTTGTATTTTTAATCTAGCAACTTAACTCTATTCAATTTACTTATATTCCAAAATAGGGAAGAAAACAATTACATGAGGTTATATTCCTATTATTTTGCCTAATGGATCCTATTTTCTCAATTTTCAGTAGAATTAAAAATACAGAATTATAAATTTTACTAGCAAGCTAAATACCTTCTTTATATTGCATCATTTTAATTAAATAATAACCGTTGCATTCCATTTTTCTAAAATGAAATAAAAATTTACTTATTCCATCATTCAAATAACACACATTTATTCTACCACACATAATTATTCATATTTTAGTTCCACATAAAGTAAAAACAAGCAACATCAAAGTCTGAGACATGAGAATATCGATAAGTTAGGGTTTAATTATATTAATTATTGAAATTTCATTATAAAGAAAAGTTATAGAAATTTTTTTTTTGAAATTAATAGCCAGTTAAAACTATAATTTTAGGTGCCTAGTTCAATATGAAGTTAAATTTTCTTTCCTCAAATTCCATAATCCAATTATTTTACATGATGCAAATATGAAAAGTACCTTCCCAATCTAACATATTCTCACTAATTAGTTTATTAAGTCTATTTTTCCAAACTAAAAATATGTTTATTAAACATCAAATCCTTAATAATTCATTATTCACTTGGGAAGAATAAATCATTTATTTACTCCTTATGCACATACGATATCAATGATGAATAAAAATAATCTTATTTCCATTTTACATGAATAATTATGGTATAACATATTTCACTTTAAAATTAAAACCCTGGCCACATATCATCTATGGAGTTCATAATATTTTACAATTTTAGCAATAGCAACAAGTATCCTTCCTTTGAGAAACATAGATTGGGTGATCCCAAGATAGCCTCCATCCTTATCAAATAGTCTTGAAAAAAAATTAGAATCAACAAGAAAAATAACATGGGACAATGGTCTCTCCACCCAACTATAGGGTTGAAGCACAACCCACCCACAAGCTATGGATCACATAGCCTTCTAGGGTGCATACACATATATCACACTTCATACCACTTTTAGCACCTAAATTCTTCCACAATAATACATTCGTATACATTTTAGGGACTCCACCATGGGGAACAACTTCATATATAACTATTATATGTACATATGCACGCTCACCGCTGCCGCTCCCTTTCCCTCTACCTACCTCTCTCAGGTCTTCCTTTTACCTTCATATACATATATAGTTATACCTGCCTGCTCCATGTATGTATGTATGCATGCATATACATATGTATGTATATGTATGCATACATATACATATACATACCTAATGACAATGGGGGTGTGGCCAGTTATTATGTCACGATGTTGAACTCCTTGTTACAAATAATGTACTATATTTATATACTCAGTTTACAATGATTGTAGGCACCAACCTACTAGAGGCACCAACCTCTTAAACTATTTTGTAGGCAACAACTTACAAGGAGCACCAACTCCCTAACTTGGTTTAGTGGGCACCAACCTACTAGGAGCACCAACTCCCTCTTCCAAGGCACCAACCTTGGCTAATTTGACTGAAAATTTGAATGTAGAATAATCTCTTCAATTAGATATGTACTTTGCTTCAATCCTTATCCTTCTTTGTGATGTATGTTGCCTCTTCAAAGCTCACACAAGGGATATATTCTTCTGCTCTGATTTCCACATCAACATTCTCTCACACTCTCACTGCACACTTCTCAAATTACAATAACTATTTATATCATTCTTATCTGAATGAAGAGTTGCATCTCTTCTAATGGAGATCCTTTTCAATGGATATGTCTCTTCCTTTATTCCATCACTCTCTTTGAAGACTCTAAATTGTTATCCTTATTATCCTCCATTATTCTTCTGTGCCACAACCAACTTTCATCTTCTTGACTTATAAAGCATTTTTGACCCCTTGTCTCACTTAGAACATACAACTTATCTTCAACTTTATTTGCATTTGCAATATGTCTTCCATTCTTTCTAATTTCACAACCATCTTGATGAAAGATTAAGGTATGACCTTGGTTGCACATTTGGCTTACACTTAGTAGGTTGTGCTTTAGGCCTTCAACATATACAACATTACTTGTCTTTGTTCTCCCATTGTCTAGACTCAAGGTTCCTCTTCCTGTAATCTTAGTTGTAGTGTTGTCTCCAAACCTTACTAATCCTTCATCTAACTTTTGTAGATGGATAAATTTATTCTTATCTCCAGTCATGTGGTTTGAACAACCACTATCAATGTACCAATGATCTTTTTCATTTTACACTTGAAATGTTGTTTGAACAAACATAGCTCTTTCTTTTTCTTCCCTTTTTTTCTGTTTCCAAACTTTCATGTGTTTTCGGTAGAGTTTCCTCTTGTTGAGATTATGGATACACAAGGTCCTTGAAGTTGCAGTTTTCAATGGAGGACCTTTGAGCCAAGAAAGATAATCAACTACACAGAAAGTGTTGCAACTAGGCATGCACAATGGAGATTCTATATTGATCTACATTATGAGATTGGATTATTACAAATGTACAAGATGCCTTGAATATATAGGAATGAGAGAAAACCTAAAATGCATGAGATGTTGCCATGTGTCATGATCTAACAACATGTGACAACATGTGAACCCTATCTAGGAAATTATTAAATGCTGAGATAAGTTCTAGAAGGACCTTCATCTTCTAGGGAATCTTATCCCTACCTAACATGGAAGGGGACATTACCCCATTATTAAATGATTTATTAAAATGCAACCTAGGACTAAATGATATATGACCTAAGTTAACTAATGCTAGTGTAATAATTAATTTAATTACACTAACACCCCCCCATAAGTTCAACTTAGGGAGGAAAATGCAATGATTATGTAGAGATGATGATGATGATGGGTCTCGGCTACGAGGCCATGTTAGGTACCCATGTACATGAAAAAATGCAGAAAATCTCCCACAACCCGAGAAAAGGGGAAAACCTAGTGGGAACAAAACCCCTCTCCAAAAAAGAGATGAAAAAGAAAAAGGATGTGAGATAGGATGGGAAGGATGGAGGACTCCCAAATACCCCCAAGTACACCATGTCACATGGATCTGATACAATAGCCCCCATAGGAGGAGAAAGAAAGAACCCCCAGATGTGATCACCTGCAAAAATGGTAAGTGTCTGAAGATAGAATAGGATCCAATGTCAACAAACAACTTGTCTCCCTTTCGGAAGAAATTGAACCAAGTGCAAGTGCAGTGATGCTTCCCATTCCAGATAGGAATTGAAGGAAGGAAGGATGAATGTGGATGCTGATGATGTCTCTGAACTCTTCTCAAATGTCTCCTTGCCTGAAGATGAAGATGCCACAATCAATGAAGAGGGTAACAAACCAAGACGATGCAAAAATTGATGCTGAACAATATCCAAAGATGGTGATATGATGAATGTGATGGAGACTTGATAGCCCCCCTTGAATGAAGTGTCCTCAAAACCATTGAAAGAAGTCTGAAGCAAATCCAATGGTAGATGCTGAAGAAACCTCAAGTCCTGAATGGAATGATAGGGAAGAAGTCTCAGATATGAAATCTTTGAAGAGAAAACAAGTGCCTCTAAGATAGTCTTTGGATTCCCAATCAAGGTCAAGACAAAGGGACGAGGAGACTCAAGAAAACTCTCCAAAGTGGAATCTGAATAGAGGAGTGATACCCCCTCAAGAATGTTCTCCAAACCTGTAGAAGTAGCCAAGTCAGTGATACTTGAAACAAAGCCATCCTGTGATGCCAAGTTTGGAAAACTGAAGGTGTCCTGATGAATGATGATAGTGGAAGCCTCAATCAATGAATCTGGACAAGGAATCACTGAATGTGAAGGGATATCAACTATCTCTGATGGAGAAGAAGCATCTGAGGGAACCTTGTCAACCTCTTCGGAAGATTCAAAGCAATCAACCTCCTACACAACAATATCATCATGGGGTACTTGATTTGAAGAATGACATTCTGAATCTTGACCATCGGGGAAGGGTGGAGTGTCTTATCCTCCATATATCTCCCAAAGCTTAGTCCAAAGGACATGAGGACAATCACAATGATCAATAGAACTCAAAACATCACAATCAACTTGCATCTCAATGATCTCCAAGACAGTGTATCTGCTGCAACTCCAAGGAAATTCATGAATACCTTCACTTGGATGAGGAACTATACCATACAAATGAGGCAATAGATCAAGTGATTGGAGATGGTGGTAGATCCCATCTCGCCATTGTGAATAGTTTCCCTTGTGCAACATAACCAAAGAAGGAGTATATGCAAGCCCCATAATGAACTTTCTCCAAAAAAATACAAAGACACTGACCTTCAACAGAAAATAAAGACTTCCAAACAAGATGTACAACTGAAGGGATGCTACCCGGATCAAAAAATATTTTCCCAAGCTTTAGGATATCCAAGTTATTAAACAAATGCACCAAATAGAAAAAATCAATGCAAGAGTACCTGGAGTTGAAACTGATCAAGGGGTTTGGACTGATAAAAAAGCTCTGAATCACCTTCCTGATGCCACTGGAATCACTGAAATCCAATGAATTGTTGCGAAGATATGAGCCTCTGAGTCCTGGTTAGGGTTTTGTCTTCAGTTGTCTTTAGAATTTTTTGTGAGAAAAATCTTGCAAAATGGATGTCAACACTGGAAAGTGCTCGGAATTACCGTTCCGATGGTATCTCGTTTGCTAATTTTTGATACCCTGGTGAAAAGTTATGATAAAATGAAAAAAATGCCTATATTAGGCATTCTGCAAGCTAATTAGGAGCAAAATATTAGCTCCCTCAGACTAAACAACGGTCATTGATGTGACCATGTGGCCTATATTGGCAAAAAAAAAAAAAACACGCCACCCAAAGCAATAAGCCCCCAGCTGCTAATAGAATATGATCGGTTTAAACCTTACAATAAATAAGGCTTGTCTATAAACATAGGCATATAATATTAAAATTGCAATTGAATCACCAACATTTATAATACCGACCACTACAAGATGAAAAGAAAGCCCGCAGAGGAAGGTACGATGATGTAGGAGCAAATTTGTACATCGGTGACAAGGAACACGAGCCGATGGCAGATCAAATGCGGCCGGCAATGGGGTCTAGCGAGAACAGTGGAGGCTGGCGGTAAGACTACACCGGTGGTCTCCAACGGTCGGAGGAGCGGACAAAATAGGAATGGCCAGCGGGAGCTTGATGACTCTGACGGGATCAACCGCTGTTAATAGGAGAGGTCGGACAGTTCGGTGGGGCCGGTGGAAGCCGGTGTCAAACAGCCGGCGCAGGGCCTGCAGAAAAGACGAGCCACCAGAGTATGAATGAGCCCCCAAGTACTTCAACCTACAACAAATAAATGCAGTTGACACAAAGTATGGTGGAGAATTTAAAATATAAGTCAACAATATATATATATATATATATATATATATATTTTGAATATTGCTTTAACAACAATTCAAAAAATATGAGTGCCGATTATTTAATAAATCAAACCCTCATCAATGCCGCTGAAGAAAAATTTGTATGCCGACCATAGATTAAAATATGTTGTTGCTCCAATATTTTTCAGAAACTATAGAAAAATATAGTCCCCATTTTTATTTTTTTTGCCAAACAAATGGAGAAATTAGCCCAATTTTTTTCTGAAATAGAAATGGTCTACGACTAAAAATTTTTTTGCCTTAGAGGACAACTGACCTGGGTGATTTTTTACTGCAAATTGTACGGATTGTATGATTGATTTTGCAAACCCAAAAATACCTCTAATGGCTCCTGGGTTGATAAATCCGATTTTGATGATTGGACAAGCGATCCTAGGGTTTCGAGGCCTTCTGAAGACAATGGCGAGCTCAGATCTGACTCTATTTGCTTCAGAAATCAGTTTGGTCCCAGGGTGGAATCAAATAGCCTTCAATGGAAACCTTCAAGCCTACAAAGAATCTCGCACACCAACTTTCTTGATCCTAGGTTGACGTTTCACTGGACAAGCTTTGATACCATGTTGAGATTATGGATGCACAGGGTCCTTGAAGCTGCAGTCTTCAATGGAGGACCTTTGAGCTAGGAAAGATAATCAACCACACAAAAAGTGTTGCAACTAGGCATGCGCAATAAAGATTTTATATTGATCTACACTATGAGATTAGATTATTACAAATGTACAAGATGCCTTGAATATATAGGCATGAGAGAAACCTAAAATGCATGAGATGTTGGCATGTGTCATGATCTAACAACATGTGACAACATGTGAACCCTATCTAGGAAATTATTAAATGTTGAGATAAGTTCTAGAAGGACAACTCATCTTCTGGAAGGAATCTTATCCCTACAAACATGGAAAGGGACATTACCCCATTATTAAATGATTTATTAAAATGCAACCTAGGACTAAATGATATATGACCTAAGTTAACTAATGCTAGTGTAATAATTAATTTAATTACACTAACACCTCCTTTTGAGTTGTATTTGGAAAAACAGTTCTGCAATGCCTTGTTGTATGCCCAAAGTTATTGCATTTGAAACACTCAATTGCAAAGTTTAGTGGATAAAATTTGTTATAATTTCTATTTTCAGGTCTACTAGAGTGAATCTTCTTTTCATGAAACTTGTTATAGTTCTACAATTCATAGCTTTGTGACCAAATTTGTAGCAAGAATAGCAATAACCAAAAAATGAGTGATATGACCTATTTGGCTGGAATTGTTTTTGCAAATTGGTCCTTCCATCTATGTTGCTTTTCTCTATTGAAGCATTGTCGGCTTTAGGCTGAACTTGATTTTCCTCCTTCTTGCTACATTCTCCTTTAGTAGTGCTCTTGACAACATCAACATAACTTTTGTTTGATTTCTTCTCTAACTCTTTTCTAGTGTGACTATCTCACACCTCAACCTTTCACATTCTTTTTCCTTTTCTTCAAATTGGGCTTTGGTTAGATCCTCTATCCTTTTACTTTCTTCAACTTGAAGCTTTAAATCTGAAATTAATTTTTCAGTCTCCATGAACTTCTTCCTTTCCTCTTCAAATCTAGCCTTTCTTCTTAGACCTTTTCTTTTCAGCCTCTCAATCTCGCTTATAGCAAATTCCAATTCTTCTTCCAAATCTTTTGGATCATGATCTATCTCTTCCTCTTGGTTTTCCTCCTTGTCTTCATTCTCCTTTATTATTTCAGCCATGAATAACATTTCATCTTCACAACTTTCCACATCATAGTCACTTGATGAATCTTTATCTCTATATGAGTATAAGGTCTTCTTGAAGTTTTCCCTTTTGTTGTTTTTGTGATCCTCTATCCTTTTGCTTTCTTCAACTTGAAGCGTTAAATCTGAAATTAATTTTTCAGTCACCATGAACTTCTTCCTTTCCTCTTCAAATCTAGCCTTTCTTCTTAGACCTTTCCTTTTCAGCCTCTCAATCTCGCTTATAGCAATTTCCAATTCTTCTTCCAAATCTTTTGGATCATGATCTATCTCTTCCTTTTCGTTTTTCTCCTTGTCTGCATTCTCCTTTATTATTTCAGCCATGAATAAAATTTCATCTTCATAACTTTCCACATCTTAGTCACTTGATGAATCTTTATCTCTATATGAGTATAAGGTCTTCTTGAAGTTTTCCCTTTTGTTGTTTTTGTGATACTTATTGTTTTTGCTTCCTTTCTTTGGCTTGTAATCTTCTTCTTCACTATCACTGCTATAAGAATAAGGACATGCTTTTGCATAATGTCCAATCTTATCACATGTAAAGCATTTGAAGGGTAGTTTACCCTTGTATTTTCCTGATCCTTTCTTTAGCTTTCTCACAAAATTAGCTTCTTTCTCATCTATTGAATTACTATCTTCCACTTTCTTCCCTTTTGAATTCTTAGATGCTTTGAATGCAGCCTCCTTTTGTATTGATGTATATATTCTGGTTCTCATCTCATTGGCTATTAAGGTTCCATGTAGTTCATCCATGGTTAAGGTGTCCAAGTCCTTCATTTCCTCTATTGCTGACACTTTGGAGTCAAATTTTGGTAAGGGATCTCAACACTTATTGCACTACAGCTGGTTCCTTTACTTCTTCTCCAAGGCCTCGAATGGTGTTGACAACTTCATCCACACGCAAGAAAAATCCAGCAATATTTTCCTCTTCACCCATTTTAAGACTTTCAAAATTGCTTATATGTGTTTCCAATTTGGCTCCCTTCACTTTCTTGTCTCCTTCATAAGTGTGCTTCAACATGTCCCAAATCTCTTTGGTAGATTTGCAATGCATTATCTTCACAAGATCAGATTCATTTAATCCACATAGGATTGCATTCTTGGCTCTAGCAATATTTTCACTTGCTTTCTTTCTTGCTAAATCCGTTGGAGGTGTTGAAGGAGCTTTATATCCATTCACCACTGATTTCCAAACGTCAAATCCTATAGCATTTATATATGCCTCCATTCTCATACTCCAAAATGCATAATTTTTCCCATCAAGCAATGGAACCTTGTTGGAAGAGAATTTTTCTCCACTCATGATGTGTGCTATATGGATCTCCCTTCAAGTTTATTAGACTTATTCAAAGGGCCTGCTCTGATACCAATTGATGAGCACACAGTTATACTGAGGGGGGGGAGTGAATCAGTATAACACAACTTTTACCAATTTAAAACTTTATCAATAACAATAGCAACTATGCAAGAATATAACAATAAGAACAAGTTGACACCAAGATTTTACATGGAAACCCTTACGGGAGAAAACCACGGTACAAATAATGTACTTTATATTTATATAAGTTTGCAATGATTGTAGGCACCAACCTCTTAAATTGTTTTGTAGGCATCAACCTACAAGGAGCACCGACTCCCTCTTCCAAGGCACCAACCTTGGCTAATTTGACTGAAAATTTGAATGTAGAACAATCTCTTCAATCAGATCTGTACTTTGCTTCAATCCTTATCCTTCTTTGTGATGTATGCTCCCTCTTCAAAGCTCACACAAGGGATATATTCTTCTGCTCTGATTTTACATCAACATTCTCTCACTCTCGCTACACACTTCTCAAATTACAATCAATATTTATATCTTCTTATCTGAATGAAGAGTTGCATCTTTTATAATGGAGATCCTTTTGAATGGATATGTCTCTTCTTTTATTCCATAGTCAAAAAAACCAACGATCAATCTTTTTGGATTGTAACGATAGTCTACTGGTAAGTTGGGATTAGTATTGTGTATGATGGATGACTCCTCATAAGGCATGTGTAGCTTATCACAGAATTTCAAGAGAAGGACAATCACAAAAGATTATGCGTACAATATGAAAGTACTCTTCTCCAATTACAATCAATATTTATATCTTCTTATCTGAATGAAGAGTTGCATCTTTTCTAATGGAGATCCTTTTGAATGGATATGTCTCTTCTTTTATTCCATTGCTCTCTTTGAAGACTCTAAATTGTTATCCTTATTATCCTCCATTACTAATAAATCTGAGGGCTGCCCTTTCTCTTAATAATTTCTATTTTATATTTTGAAATACTGCCTTTTATTAATATTCATCATTATATTATAAAATAAATCTTTGCTTGTATTGCATCGCTGGCTTCACAAAATCGTTACTTCAGTCTTGTTTGTTTGTTTATTTTTTTAATAAAGACTTCAATCACACCTTTCAATTAAACCACTTTGACTTTGTTTTACAAATCTGGAATCGCAACCCTTCATATGTGATAGTGAACAGCTTTTAAGAAAATCTCATCATTTCATTAACCCGTGTCTTTTCATGAAATCGTATTTCTTTTTATGATGTGTAAATAAGACAAATTTGTCTTATTTGATTTTTGTCTTTATTCACCATTTTGTCTTATTTGATTTTTATTTATTTTTTGTCTTATTTGGTTTTGTCTTATCTCATATCTGATCGCTTCTTTCATTCTAAATATGTAGAAGGCTGTTTATGATTATGTTGCTGTTATGTCTTCAATATCTGATCAAAATAAGTTTGTAACATACTTCAGCATATAAAATTTTTGACTCTTAAGAAGATAATCCATACACAAAAATATGTTATCTTCAGTTTTATTAATTTTCATTACTTTTCCTTGACTCATTGATGTCGATATCCAACAATCTCCTCATTCTTCCTTTGACGTTAATGATAGCAAACTTTGTCTTTGTACCTTTGACATCAATGCCAATATTTCCAACAAGAAGATATAGTCCTCAACCCCCTTTCACAAAGAAGGCTAATAAAAGTACCATTGAATGTGTTAAAAGGTCTTTTGGACATTCGGAGAACGAATGAGTTTCCTTTAGCAAAAGTTGGTGAGAAGGGTCTTTGGGATTACAAAATTGACTAAATTTATATATAACAACATATTCTGATTTTTTTTTTCATGGAATGTTTTTTGGTTCACCACTGTTATATGTTGTAATTCTTTTATAATTAGGAAAAACCGAGTATCCATGGAGTGGAGAGATTTTGACTCGTCATATTTTGCTCATCTAGCTAGCGTTCAAAATGCAAGTAGCCAAGGAGGATAACTTAAGATCTGCGAGTCCATTGATGATGGCCCCTTATATTTTATCGTTAATTGAAACTATTGAATGTAAGATACCCACTATATATGATGACATTCTTGACTAAGAGTTCAAACATTGAACTTTGAAGTGTTTGGTGATCAGTATGCAAAATGACCTTACTGAGTAGATAATGATGCCACCACTTCAGTGCATGGACCAACAAATATAATTCCTTCTTGTAGTTAAGCTTGGAATGTGACAATATTTAGAATAATAGCTGGATATCCATGCCTGTGGTATATTGGGAAGCATTGGCCTCCAGCTCAATTGGTTGGGAGAGCAAGCACTAGGGTAGAGCAAGGAGCCGCTTTCAAATGTTAAAATGCATGAGTAATCTATGGGCTCCAATTTATATACTTTTGACTAATGAGCTGGTGAAGAAATCGATCAACATGATATGGATGAACATTATCATATAACACAATTGTAAAGTTCTTTTCCTTATCTAAATAGATTACAAAGCTTGTGATTGTGATTGCTTTGTTTTAAGGAAAGTTATTTCCCTACTTGTAGGATTATAACTATGTTGTTTTGTGTGGGTGAAATCTTTTCATTTCATGGAATAACATAGTTCCATGGAGTTTCCTAACGAGGGGATGTGGTGATGTGGGGACGGGTTTTAGGGACAAGTGGACCAACGGCCTAAGTTTGGGGATGGTGGTAGAGCACTGAAATACATATAGTACTTGAAAAAATAGTTATAAAAAAATGTATAAGTATAAGAATTATACATCTTGGAGACAACTAGGAGTCCCCTAGACGTCATGAGGACACCCCAGTGTCCTTGAAGTCCTAGCGGCATCTTGGAGACGGTGACGCTGGTGGTGGGCTGGTGGGGGGATGTACCCCCCAAGTCCCAAAGTCTTCAAGACAGGGACATCTAGGAAACACGAGGTTTTCTTTGTTTGGGGGGGGGGACGTAACTTGTAATGAAAAGCACAAGAAGTGAGAGGTAAGTGAGGTCAAGTGATGGGATGATTCCTAACATCAAAATAGGTAAGCCTAAATCCTAATTGGATATCAACAATGAATACCAATTGTCATGTTATTTTTAACGAGTTTGCTGACAGCCATACTGCAGCCCTTGCCTTGAGTATTTAGTTGGATTAACTTAATACATTTCTAGTCAATCGTTGTCACCTGTGATTGCATTGCAAACTAACATAATATATACACAGTTATAGGAAGGTACTTATGACAAGCTTTTCAAAATGATTATCATGTACAATCTTTGCTGAATTTTGTGTAGTTTTCTTTTTGCACATTAGTTCTCAAACTAGTATCCCTCAATTACTAATTTACTTATATTTAGATCTTGTTTTGATTAAATTGTTTTGATTTTCTAATCACCGTACTCTATAACAACCCACCTTATTTTTATTTTTATTTTTGCAACATACAAGATGTAAATGCAATGTCTTAAAGACTTTTTGATCACCAAGATCCCAGAGTGGGCAAGGTGAGAGCGTGCGGTGCCTCCAACCACACAATTAATCTAGATGAATGCAATTACAATGATATGGCGGCAAGCCAACCATAATACAAAGGCGACAAATCCAACCTTATCAACACCTCTTTAGTGGATTGCGTAAAATGACACGCAGTTGGCAAGGCCAGTTGTAATGCTTTCGTCCAACATTAAGACTCTAAACTAAAATTTGTTTTTGTGCCCATATATTTCTGTGTTTCTTGAAAGGATAATAGTTATTGAGCATAAATCATACAGGATAGGCAGTGGCAGATCCAAGCCCAATATCTATAAAGTAGGGAAGGACATTAAGATAGTGGGATTACTTATAAATCTGCGATTTTCCCAAACAAAAGATGAAACAATAATTGACAAAACCAAGAGGCATATGGAGGGTTATGACCTAAGTTGCCGAATCTGAATCCGAATCGGATACGTGGGTACGGCAAAAAGAAAATTGATGTCTTGGTATGTTTGGGTATGTTCATATAAAAACATATAAAAATCATAAATATATTAATTATAAATTAAAATACATATATATATATTAAAAATTAAATATATTAATTATATAAAAATCATAATATATATATTAAAAATTAATTATACTAACTATATATCAAAATTTAAATATATATATTAAAATTTTAAAAATAAATCTATTTATATTTAGTAATGCAATATAAATATACAAGTTTTTAATCTATAATTTTTAATATATATTACGATTTAATATAATTAATATATTTAATTTTATATCATTCTCCTGGAAGGTAGTGATTAACGCCTGGCTGGGAGGCAATCATACGGTCGTCGCTCTAGATGAATATCAAAACCCAGTGCCAGATCAATATCGAAAGCCAGGAGCATCGATAACAGAATAGGAGCAATGGTTGAATATTTGACTCGACCACTCAGTCAAGCTCAACGCCTTCTGTTTCGATCGACTCATAAAACGACGGAGATGGGTTTTTCTCTGGCACTCCTACGACGCCTTTACGGCCCAACTTCCTCTCCTGCGACGCCTTTACGGCCCAACTCCTTCTCCTACTCGTTTTTTAATTTTAGGATTGTTTTCGCCTGAAACAAAACGAGATTCGTATTCGTCCATTTAGGGTTTTTCAAATTTTCGGGAGTAATTTTTAGGGTTTTCAAAGGTTAGGAACTCAAAAAAATTTAGGAACGAATTTTCTGAACCCTGACAGATTCCACGATGATTCCATTCTGATTCTAATCCCGATTCAGGTATGTACCGTACTAGGAATCAGCCTAATTTTCCAACGATTATGACTATTGAGGAGAAAGGGGTATATAAGAAGGATAACTCAAGAAGAAGAGAGCATGAATTTGGTGAAGAAATATTATATATTTTTTCTTGTGAAGTCTTCAGCCACCGTGGATGAAACTGTAATAACTACCCTTTTTTTTTTTAAAAAAATACATTAAGTTCAAAGTAAATTAAAGCATAACAACTTCCTTTCCACTTTCAGATTACCTAGATCCCGGATTGGGCAAGGTAAGAGCCTATGGGGTCAGGATTACAATTTACCGAATTACAACTTGCTGAAAAGAAGCATCAGGCGGTAAGCCAGCCAAATCACTTATTCAATGGGATGCGTAAACAAGGAAATAAATCATCCACTTATCCCGTGGGAATTACAAAGGCACTTCCACTTTTTAATGGGAAAGCTTATACAATATTCGAAAACTTTAATATATGCTTCTTCCACTTTCCAACGGTGAGCAATCACAAGGCCACTTATTCAATGGGGTAAATAACAACAATAATCAAGAGCTTCACTCGCTGTACTACCATCGAGTGTTACAATTTTTGTTCATCCAAATCATTCCAAACTAAAGATATGTCTGCTGTTACAAATTGTTGATATGAAATCAAACTGTTTGAAACATTCCCAAAGGTACCCCAAATCATAAACAAACCACCCAGCTTGTAGATAACATTAACATAACTCAAAGATTGAAGGATGTTTGCTTGTACAGGTCTGAAACCAATGAAGAATGAGCTGCAACAGAGTTGGGCAGCAATCAGGCACTCAAAAAATCTTAACTACTTCACACCCAACACACCAAAATAATCACCAGCTAGATTAACACCAAAACAGCAGCCCCAACACACACTATATCTCATGGAAAATATGTAACATCACATTGAAAAAACTTATCAGACATGTGCAGGTGTGAAATTCAATGGTACAACAGGTAACAGAGGTTGTACGGTACCTTTAAATGTACTCAAATCACCAAACATCAACCCCAAACAGATGTTAATGGTCTTCCATGGTCAAAGAGCTCCCATCCAACAATGAAAGAACCTCCTTTAAAGTGTACGGTTTGAAGGAAATCCACCACAACACTTGCCCAAACTGTAAATAGATGAAAATAATGAATTCTCTTACCCCAAACAAGAGGTATAGCCAGCTACAAGATTGGTACGGCCCACAAAAAATTTAACTCCTAAATTGGCAAGTAAATCTCTGAAAATTATGAAAGTAAACTCTCCAAATCTGCAAACTGACACACTTCAAAAACCAGTGTTCCATGGGGACGCGTTCCCCCCAAAAAACCCCGCATTTCTGAGATGTCTCCATCTCGGAGACTTGGGGGGGACGTACCCCCATCGGCCCACCACTAATGCCACCATATCCAAGTAGCCGCCAAGACTTCAAGGGCACCGAGGTGTCCATGAGACATCCAAGGGACTCCTAGGAGTTTTTGGACCGTCTAAAAGATGGCCAGGTATCTCTTGTAGCCAAATGACCAAAAACAATTTAAAAAAAAAAAAATCAAAATTTTCTATGCCTAAGGCCAAACCCTAATGGCCTATGGGCCCCACCCAAACCCCACAAACTATATAAAATTTCTTCTATCCTCATTTCAATTCACAAAAACAAATCAACAAGACACTAATAGTGTGAGTGTGAGATTGAAAGTTGCAAGTGTAAGGTGAAAGAGTGAGAATGAAGAGCAAGAGGGTTGAGGAGGAGCAAGATGAAGAGCAAGAAGAGGAGTGATGCCAAGTTAATGTTCACTTCAAAATTCAAATGTCTAAAACTAGTTTGCCAAAGTTTCATTTGTAATTCTTATACTTATGTATTTCAGTGTCGCCAGCCCATTGCCACCCCACCATCGTCCCCCCCGTTGTCCCCAAACTTAGGCCCTTTGTCCCCCCATCCCTGAAACTCATCCCCATGTCCTCGCGTCCCCTTGTATACAAAAATTGAAGATTGCTTTTGGAACTCAATGGCAATTTCTGATTGAAATCACACCCAACCAGCTAGGGATTATCTTTCAAATCCAAAACTAGCAATCTAGAGAGGGTTTTTCGTCTTCTTAAGATCAAGGAAAGAACTCTCAAGTTGCAATCTGACTTCATAACAATATCTTTTCCATAGCATAAACCAAATGAGCTCCCAACACCTCCTTTCATAGCTTTTGGGAGGGAAATAACCAATTAAAAAATATAATATTTCTTTCCCTCAAAAAACCTTTTTGCAAAATAAATAGTATTTTATGTGTAATGGCCCCTAGTGAGGTGCCCAACTTTTAAAACTTTTAATTCTCTTTCTAGTGAGCTATTACATTAAGTTGTTCCTTTAATTATTTTTCAACTTTTGACAACTTAAGTGAAATATTAATTAAATAACTTAAAAACTCACCCAAGTTGTGGAAAGTACTACAATGTCATCAAAATTCAATTCTAGCCACACTGTGATGAAATTAAAGCAGTATGAAGATGATTGGAGTCAACTTGGTGACTTACTAAAAATATACATGCTCTGCAATAAATTTGGAGAACACCCTAGGAGTCTTGAAACA